>JADBJO010019462.1:0-27500 GCA_016801955.1 Conus betulinus | reverse complement strand
GCTTTTTAAACGATCACAACGATCACAGTGTTAACAATCTTTTATTCTTCGTCGGCAGACAGGGGGGAAAAAAAAAAAAAAAAAAAAACCTTCCCTGGTCGACAAGCTCCTTGACTTAGCTGAGAGTTCATCTCCATGATAGTAACCACCGGAAATGAGACACGTATCACCCCGCCGCCAATTCAATACACCACCACACAGCGGGAGGCAAGTGGGGAGAGGGGAGAAGGGGGAGCAGTGGAGATGAAAAGAATGGGGAGGAGACACCCGGGGTGGTATGGGAGAAAGGCCGAAGAATGACTATGACGACGTGTCCTCAAAGTCGTTCAACTAGAGGGGAATGTGATCAGCCACTACGGCCAACGGTTAGTAATGTTGATTGTGGGGGCTGGGAGGTCGTGGGTTCAATTCCCAACATAGCCATTCGTCTGATAGATTTTTTGGGGCCTTGACTGGCTCTTACCAAGGGTTGAATTTGTCATGGGCTCTATTGGCAAGAGTGGAACCAGGTAGCCAAGTTTCATCCACTTAATGGACGTGTCTTTGACACTACTACTCGAATTTCCTGACCAACACCGCAGGTGTCTGCATCTTTCGGGCCTGGTTGACACCAGGATATATCAAGAAAGTAAGCATAGAGCATGGTTCTGTCATGCAGTCTCTGACCGTAATAAAACTCATCCTCATCCTTTTTGATCGAGAGAGAGAGAGAGAGAGAGAGAGAGAAGAGAAGAGAGTTCAAATTCTGTGGCCCCTTCACGTCCTGCTGTCGTGGGCACTTGAGTTTTGATTTTTTTTTTTTCTCTCTCAACATTTGTGCCCTTGGTGACTTCATGACGACGGTGACAGTATGGTTGAGTTCCTGGGGACTGTTGTCGAACGAACGTAGTGGCGCCGTCTGACAGGAAAAGCTCATCGGCGCTAGCTCCGCGATTAAGCAATTATTAGCGTTAGTTGTAGAGCTTCGAAGGTGGTGACCTGCGTATTTGATTCAAAACACGCACCACTGAATTGACTCGACAGCCTGGAAGTGTCTCCTCCGGTGAGTCGCTCATGACGGCTTGATAATGACTGTTTCCTATCGGATTGCCGGTGTGGAGGCCTGTGACAGAAAGCCACAATCCGATTCTTGACAGGGAGCCGAGCAAGCGGCGCTGAGCAGGGGTGGTTTGTGGTTCGATTCCCATCAGAGCCATTGTCTCTGGCTGAGGGAGAGAAGCCACGATTCGGTGGTGGAGGGGGATTCGCAGTAAGCCAGGTTGGGTAATGCCACTGAGGCGGCGTGCAAGACGAGATAGGAAAAGAACCTCTTTGGAATGCTCACGACAAGATCAATGCTGATCAATTGACTTGTTGCATATATGTATGAATGTAAACATATGCACACGCACACACACGCACACATACGCGCGCGCGCGCACACATACACAACACACACACACACACACACACACACACACACACACACACACATACACACATGCACTTTTGTGCGCGCGTACACACACACACACACACACACACACACACACACACACACACACACCACACACACACCACACACACGCACCACACACACCACACACACACACGCAACCACGCACGCATGCACGCACGCACGCACGCTCGCACGCACACACACACACACACACACACACACACACACACACACACACACAGAGAGAGAGAGAGAGAGGAGAGAGAGAGAGAGAGAGAGAGAGAGAGAGAGAGACAGACAGACAGACAGACAGACAGAGAGGAGGGAGAGAGAAGGCTATCCAATGTTGACGTCAAAGAACAGTCTCCCTTAGGGAAAGGACGAGATAAGAATGAAAAGAAAGAAGAAAGAAGAACAACAAGGAATGGGAGAAAGGAAAGAGAAAAGGAAGAAAACACACCTTAATTATAGTCTTTCTTCCCTATTGTGTTTGTTTGTTTGTTTGTCTGTTTCTCGATTTGTGGGATGAGAAGAAGAAGACAAGCACAACCATACCATCACAGACATTAAATAACTAAGTTAAACTGAAAGAAAAAAGGCTTGTCAACATGATATACCTGTATAAGCTTATGACCCATTCAGGAACAATAGACTGAACTTGACGTTTTTGTGGTATCAGTATCAGTGAGCCAACGCACAAAAGTTCATAATCGGTCATAATAAAATTAGTAAAAACCCATAATATTATGTATTGCATATAGATTATTGGAAATGCCGTACGCTGATATGTTGATGTAACCTTTCCACTTTGAATCTGCTGAGATGTTGACACAACCTTGCCAGTTTGCTTATTGAGCACCGTATGTTTTAAAACTCTATCTGTCTGTCTGTCTGTGTCTGTCTGTCTGTCTGTCTGTGTGTATCTCTGTGTGTGTACGTGTGCGTTCATGTGTGGGTGTGTGTGTGTGTGTGTGTGTGTGTGTGTGTGTGTGTGTGTGTGTGTGTGTGTGATTTCCTCTTGTTCTCACCTACCTCACGCCGTCTCTCTCTCTCTCTCTCTCTCTCTCTCTCTCTCTCTCTCTCTGACAGAAACCTGTCAGGTAGGTGTAAAGGTGTGACAGCAGGTAGTAAGCACGCTGTCAATGGGAAGCGCAGTCTGAGAAACTTCCTGTCCATTCATCCTGTTTGTCTCCCTTTGAACACGAACAACGGAAAGGCTTAAATTAAGAGCGAGGGAAAGGAGAGAGAGAGAGAGAGAGAGAGAGAGGGGGGGGGGAGAAGCTCAATTATTTCCCTTTCACCCTGCCTCTGCCTCCCCTTCTACTCTCTCCTCCCCTCCCTCCCTACCTACATGACCCCCCTCCCTCACCTTCTTCTCCAGCAATTCACCCCAGTCGCCCTTTTGTGTTTCAGATCTTTGACCGCAGATCTTCTGTGAACCACACACACACACACACACACACCTCTTTAAGTACGTAACTGTCCGTTTACGTATGTTTCCATGCGTCATTGCCTGTACGTACTTATGTGTTTTTTTTTCTTTTTATGTCACAAGTCCTGAAGACGGTCTATGACCGAAAAGTTGCAGATTTTTGTTCTTTTTTCCTGTTTTCTTTTCTTTTTCTTTTTTTTCTTTCTTTAAAATCTAAGGAGAGAATCCTCGAAGACATGTTGCAACTTTCTTTCTATCTAATTTTGTGGCCTTGCTTGATCTTTTCCCAGTTTCTCTCTTTTTTTTTTTCTTGTTTCCTTCGATGTTATTGTTGATGGTGTGGGTTGTTGCAGTTTGAAGCGTTCGTCTGGAAGTTTGACAGCCAGACAACAAGCCAGGCAGACAACGACCAGCCAACCAGCCAGACAGACAACGACCAGCCAATCAGCCAGCCAGACAACCAGCCAGACAAGCCAGCCAGCCAGATAACCAGCCAGACAGGTAACGACCAGCCAATCAGTCAGACAGACAAGCAGCCAGCCAGACAACAAGCCAGCCAGCCAGACAAGCAGCCAGCCAGACAAGCAAGCCAGCCAGACAATCAGCCAGACAACTAGCCAGCCAGCCAGACAACCAGCCAGACAACCAGCCAGCCAGACAACCATCCAGTCACACAACCAGCCAGACAGCCAGCCGGCCAACCAGCCAGCCAGCCACACAACCAGCCAGCCCAGACAACCAGCCAGCCAGACAACCAGCCAGCCAGACAACCAGCCAGTCAGACAACCAGCCGGCCAGTCACACAGCCAGCCAGACAACCAGCTAGCCAGCCAGCCAGTCAGACAACCAGCCAGTCACACAACCAGCCAGTCACACAACCAGCCAGACAACCAGCCAGCCAGCCAGCCCAGTCAGACAACCAGCCAGTCACACAACCAGGCAGCCAGTCACACACACAACCAACCAGCCAGCCAGCCAGTCAGACAACCAGCCAACCAGCCAGTCAGACAACCAGCCAGCCAGCCAGGCAGACAACCAACCAGCCAACCAGCCAGTCAGATAGCCAGCCAGCCAGCCAGCCAGCCAGCCAGACACACAGAGAAATCGTAAGCCAGTAGTTTTGCTAGTTTAAAAAGTGTAGATTGTAATCTTCGCAACGTTTCAAGAGTTTTGCAGGGATGTTGTTGATAGCTGCAGCTTTCAGAGAGTTCAGCGATTTCACTGCACCTAGGACTCTGTCTGTCTGTCTGTCTGTTTGTTGTCTGCCTGTCTGTCTGTATCACACTCTCTCTCTCTCTCTCTCTCTCTCTCTCTCTCTCTCTCTCTCTCTCTCTCTCTCTCTCTCTCTCTCTCTCTCTCTTCGTTGCAGCTGCAACAACATCAGCAATAGCAGCGGCAGTAGCAGTGGTTGTAGACGCAGAATTAGAAGTAATAACTGTCGAAATAACAGCAGTAGCGTAACAGTGCCAGCAACAGTAGCAGTAGTAGGCTACAAGCAGTGGCGACAGCAGCAGTAGCAGTAGAAGCAGGATAGCAGCAGCAGCAAGTATTAGTAACTGATCGTTGCATTTTGTTACTGTTACTTTTTTTTTTTTTTTTTTTTTTTTTTAGCTGATGGTACTGCGAAGGACAGTAAAGCGACTGATAGAAAACCTGTCATTATAACACCCCACCGCTCTCTTTTCAGTAACAGTGCGTTCTATGCCATCTTTGCCTCACGTGTTGTGGCATTACACAGGCTAGTATCGAATGTCACGTTTGGACCAGCCGCCGTGGTTAGCGTCGTAGATTCTGGGCCAGAAGGCCAGTGGTTCGAGTCCCAGCAGGGCAAATTTCAATGTGGATTTTTTTTTTCAGTCCCGGCCGTCTGCCTCCCAGAGCTGAGTTTGCTGTTGACTGCTCCTTGTGGGTTGCCGGTGCTGGGGCTATGACAGAACGAACCAGGATGTAGCCGTGGACAGGAGCCGGAACGAGTGGTAATGCCACGGAAGTGGCTCGAAAGATGAAACAAAGCAAACAAACTGACGAAAAAAAAAAAAATTCACGTTTGAGTTCATTGTGACTACAATGTTCTCTTGAGTTTATCGTAGCATTCGATGATTTTGAAAAAAAAAAAAAAAATCTGTAGTGTGTCTCGATACACAGCAATTTATGGTGAGGAAGAGATTTTGTGTCGCCTAAACTCCATAATAAAATTAAAAAAAAACTTTGTTGTCATGCGGTCTGCAGAAATCCAGGCCCTACGATCTGAAGGTCATTAATTAACAATGTCACACAAAGTCTGGATTGGAGTCTCAAATCCAATCGGTCATTCTGATGACATAGCCTTATAACATGCCCTGCATGACTTTTCTATAGAAGCATAAATAATACGTACCCGTTCGAGCGCCCGCGCCCTGCACGCAAACACACACACACACACACACACACACACACACACACACACGCACACACACACACACACACACACACATGCACGCACGCACGTAGGCACGCACGTACACAGCGCGCATTCACGCACATAAACAACACACACACTTACAAGGATGGAGAGAGAGAGAGAGAGAGAGAGAGAGAGAGAGAGAGAGAGAGAGAGAGAGAGATGTCAGACTCTAAATTTTCATTCAACAGACCTAAGTCTACTGACCCATTTGAAGGGGAACTAACACATTCATTCACGTTTTTGTAAAAAGTGAAGAAACAAAATCATAAAGCAGGAACTAAAAGCAGCTTTTAAGACATCAGTATTTCTCTAATTTTGAGCGACTCACAAAAAATACCCAAATCCCGAAATAACTTTAAATCTATCAGAACTCAGAAGTGTACTCAAATTATCTAAACGGTTGTAATATCTATGTGGAGTAAATGTTTGGCGAACACTTTCAAGAACCGGACAAAGAACCAATTATCTTCCCTTTCCTCACCCTGCAAGCACAGTAGACATATTGAGTCATTTTAGGTCGGCTATACCCAAAGTAATACGTTCTTATTTCAGAAACACCGAGTCTAGGTTTAGCAATTTTTTTTTTCGAATACATGTCTAAACTGATTCTTAAATAGGATTGAAGACAATGAGTACTAATACAATTTCTGTACAAATTTACTAGCTGGATATGATCGTCCCACATTCAGCATCTACAGATAACCAACCTTTGTCGTAATACACGAATGTGAAGATTTTGATTTCCAAAACCTGAGTCACCGGTAGATCCCCAGATCCGTGCTTACAACCAGGTAAAAATTATATCCTTAACGAGAGTCTACAACAATCCATGTGTATCTGAGAGAGGGGGGCCTATGGAAAGGGAACTACCCATGCCTTGAAAACATTGAAATGCCTTGAGAAATCGACTGGATTGTTTTCCCCTTTTGCCACAATCGGCGCTGGGAGAGAACTCTGGAATAATCTTGATAATAATGGATCTCTCTCTCTCTCTCTCTCTCTCTCTCTCCTCTCTCTCTCTCTCTCTCTCTCTCTCTCTCTCTCTCTCTGTGGTTATGATGATATGCAGTATATTTAATATTATCAATGCGTACCCAGATATTTGTTATTACTATGATAACATCAACAATGCACATTCTATTCACCATCCCAAAGTGATGGTTGCTGTCTTTTAAAATGCAATTCTACCATCATTAATTCGTTCTGTCAGTGCATGCAGTTGTCAAACATACGAAAGTTCTATAATATACTCTCTCAAAGCATTGTAACTACACACAATGATAGATGTGTATTTTGTTTACTGCTGATCTATTTATTGATGCATTGTCACTGTCTAATCAAACTTCGATGCAGTATCTTGCACATGATGTTACGAAAGAAAAAAAAAAAAAACGTAATAGAGTGACATCTCTCTCTCTCTCTCTCTCTCTCTCTCTCTCTCTCTCTCTCTCTCTCTCTCTCTCTCTCTCTCTTCTTCTTCTTCTTCTTCTTCTTCTTCTTTTTTTCTTTCGTTAGTAAGTCCATTCTTCTGTTGTTTTCCACATTGTAACTCCATTTCTTTCCATAAACAAACTCTTACAAACTGTGCCTAGTCTGTGTTCGTTTACCGATGGGCGGTCTCTTGCTCTTAATGGTTGTTTTTTTTTTTTTTTTTTTTTTTTTTTCCTAAAGGTAAATATCCTTTGCTTTGGAAAAACGGCTCATGTGACACCTATTCTCAAAACTGGTGAAAGGCCGAAATATGAAAGTGTCGTTCAATCTGTGCCGAGTTTCACTGGTAAAGTTTTGGGAAAATATACTGATAACACATGTTTCCCAGATACCTAAGAAAAAACAATAAACATTTTTATAATGACTTCTTCAGTGTCTGGGTTTTAAAAACGACCATGCAAGTCATCTTCTCGGACGTAAACAAATAGGATAACTCTTGCTCTCATAAGAAAATGGGAGCAAGAGTTATCCTACTTGTTTATTGTTTACTGTTCTCTGCCTCATTTCATTGTCAATTTCTTCTCTGACGTGTCAACGGCATCAGGGGACAGTGGGTTGTCTGATTTAATGACTGTTCACATGATCACGCACAGGCAGAATCTTAAAAGGGCAAAAGTCATACTACACGCCTCTTTCCGCCGCTGGTGTTCTCCAAGGCAACATCGCTGACCCATAGTTATTCCTTATGTATATTAAAATGACATCGTCAATGATATTGAATCTGTGATAGAACTGTTCACACTAATACGTATCTTTGAGCTGGAAAATCTTCATATTAGAACCGAAGAATAACTGATTAAGCAGGGAAATGGAAAGTGAAATTGAATCAATCCAAACGAGAACTCATGACAAATCCTAAGACAGTAATGCTGCAAACATCCCCACTGAGAATGGGGAACATTGTTCGTCATGAAATAAGACTCTCACAAACACTTGGGAGTAATTATCTAAAATAAACTCGTCATGAAATAAGACTGTCACAAACACTTGGGAGTAATTATCTAAAATAACTCGTCATGAAATAAGACTGTCACAAACACTTGGGAGTAATTATCTAGAATAACTCGTCATGAAATAAGACTCTCACAAACACTTGGGAGTAATTATCTAGAATAACTCGTCATGAAATAAGACTCTCACAAACACTTGGGAGTAATTATCTAGAATAACTCGTCATGAAATAAGACTCTCACAAACACTTGGGAGTAATTATCTAGAATAACTCGTCATGAAATAAGACTCTCACAAACACTTGGGAGTAATTATCTAGAATAAATCGTCATGAAATAAGACTCTCACAAACACTTGGGAGTAATTATCTAGAATAACCCGTCATGAAATAAGACTCTCACAAACACTTGGGAGTAATTATCTAAAATAACTGTAAATGGCATTTTCATATCCAGTCAGTGACATTTGAGTGCCGTGTTCTGAAGCACTTACGGCTATTTCAGATTAAGCACCATATATATATATCCATTATTATTACTATTATGATTTTTATCATTACAAAATTAAGAGAAAATGACACAACCCCTTAATGAAAAAGCAAACAAATTACAGTATAAACTCTACGTGTTTCGACCTCTTTACTGTTGTTGATGTTGTTGTTATTATTACTATTGTTGTTGTTGTTGTTGTTGTTATCATTGTTACTATCATTATTGTTGTTGTTGTTGTGCTGTTGTTGTTAATACCATAATTGTTATTGTTACTGTTGTTATTACTATTATCATTATCATTGTCATTACTGTTTTTATTATCATTGTTGTCTTTGTTGTTGTTGTTGTTGTTACTCATGCATTTCTGATGTTAAAGCTCGGACGACAAAGAATGAACTCCAGCTGCATAATTGATGACACGGCAAAAACAATGTCATCGCAAACAAAACGTTTCTAGCTCTGAGTGTGCCCCAACATCTGTCCAGCTAGACATGTCCGTCCATCAAAAGTTCGTGAACTTGGCGTTACGCTGACTGGGACGATCATTTCCACAGTACATCTCTTTCGGTTTTTATGTGTGTTCTCTAGAAAACCGCCACGTGAGTTCTGTTTGGACTTTTTAGTTTTTAGAGAATGCAGCCAAATCTCTGACATGTGTTTTTGTGTTCTATCATCCGCTGGGCTGCTGTAATTTTCTTTTTGCTGGCTGTCCAAAGTCACTGACTCTCTTCCGTGACAAAAAAATTACACAATGGTACAGCGAGACATTTTCAGATGTTCTTAATCCTCTCATGTTGCGATGATTATTTTCAATGAGTCGTAGCCTTTATTCCTTTTTGCCTTGTGTGTGTGTGTGTGTGTGTGTGTGTGTGTGTGTGTGTGTGTGTGTGTGTGTGTGTGTGTGTGTGTGTGTGTTGTTTGTGTCGATAAGGACGGGAAGAACCAAAGAAAAAACGAACGGCGAAAGAAAAGTAATCAAAGAACAGAAAAATCAAAGAAAAACAATGTGAAAGAGAGAGAGAGAGAGAGAGAGAGAGAGAGAGAGAGAGAGAGAGAGAGAGAGAGAGAGAGAGAGAGAGATTAATTTAAACACAAGAACGAAATCTATTGAAATAAAAGCGTGAAAATGAACATATAATAGATAATCACAACATTCAGAACACGAAAGGATATCCAATTCAAAATTCTAGTGTGTTAAACCATCTCTCTCTAGGAATACAAAAACGTTGGTGTCTTCCATATGCAGAAACAAAGATAGTAAATTAATGGTTTCCAGCTTCTACTGGCACGTTGCCCTGCCTACCGGCACTGCCTTTCAGCTTCTACCGGCACATTGCCTTCTGTTTCAGCTTCTACTGGCACATTGCCTTCTGTTTCAGCTTCTACCGGCACATTGCCTTCTGTTTCAGCTTCTACTGGCACATTTGCCTTCTGTTTCAGCTTCTACCAGCACATTGCCTTCTGTTTCAGCTTCTACCAGCACATTGCCTTCTGTTTCAGCTTCTACCAGCACATTGCCTTCTGTTTCAGCTTCTACTGGCACATTGCCTTCTGTTTCAGCTTCTACTGGCACATTTGCCTTCTGTTTCAACTTCTACTGGCACATTGCCTTCTGTTTAAGCTTCTACCTTCTGTTTCAGCTTCTACCGGCACATTGCCTTCTGTTTCAGCTTCTACTGGCACGTTGCCTTCTGTTTCAGCTTCTACCAGCACATTGCCTTCTGTTCAGCTTCTACTTCAGCTTCTGTTTCAGCTTCTACTGCTCATTGCCTTCTGTTTCAGCTTCTACTGGTACACTGCCTTCTGTTTCAGCTTCTACTGGCCTTCTGTTTCAGCTTTCTACCGGACACATTGCCTTCTGTTTCAGCTTCTACCGGCACATTGCCTTCTGTTTCAGCTTCTACCGGCACATTGCCTTCTGTTTCAGCTTCTACTTGCACATTGCCTTCTGTTTCAGCTTCTACTGGCACATTGCCTTCTGTTTCAGCTTCTACTGGCACATGTTTCTGTTTCAGCTTCTACTGGTACATTGCCTTCTGTTTCAGCTTCTACTGGCACATTGCCTTCTGTTTCAGCTTCTACCGGCACATTGCCTTCTGTTTCAGCTTCTACCGGCACATTGCCTTCTGTTTCAGCTTCTACCGGCACATTGCCTTCTGTTTCAGCTTCTACCGGCACATTGCCTTCTGTTTCAGTTTCAGCTTCTACTGGTTCACACTGCCTTTCAGCTTCTACTGGCACAATTGCCTTCTGTTTCAGCTTCTACCGGCACATTGCCTTCTGTTTCAGCTTCTACCAGCACATTGCCTTCTGTTTCAGCTTCTACTGGCTCGTTGCCTTTTGTTTCAGCTTCTACTGGTACACTGCCTTCTGTTTCAGCTTCTACCGGCACATATCCTTCTGTTTCAGCTTCTACTGGCACATTGCCTTCTGTTTCAGCTTCTACAGGCACATATCCTTCTGTTTCAGCTTCTACAGGCACATTGCCTTCTGTTTCAGCTTCTACCGGCACATTGCCTTCTGTTTCAGCTTCTACTGGTACATTGCCTTCTGCTTCAGCTTCTACTGGCACATTGCCTTCTGTTTCAGCTTCTACTGGCACATTGCCTTCTGCTTCAGCTTCTACTGGTACATTTCCATCTGCTTCAGCTTCTATTGGCACATTGCCTTCTGCTTCAGCTTCTATTGGCACATTGCCTTCTGCTTCAGCTTCTATTGGCACATTGCCTTCTGTTTCAGCTTCTGCTGGCACATTGCCTTCTGTTTCAGCTTCTACTGGCACATTGCCTTCTGTTTCAGCTTCTACTAACACATTGCCTTCTGTTTCAGCTTCTACTAACACATTGCCTTCTGTTTCAGCTTCTACTGGCACGTTGCAGTGACAAGCCACGTGTTTGGGAGAGGAGGAGGAGTGAAGGAGGGGGGGTGGGGGGGGGGGGGGGGCGGGATGGTCCAGGAGGACCGGGGGGTAGGGGCATGTATTTAAAAGTGCGAGACAACTGTCTCTGGAACGTTTGTGAGGATAACAAGAAATCAGACTGCACTTCAGCTACACATCTAGTGAAACAGTTCGGTATTTTTGTTTCATTTTTACTTTTAAAAAATAACAGCGTCAACAACAAAAAATGCCATGTCCATTGATTCCTTTTCACCTATGTGTTTATTTGGAGGAAGAAACGAACCGCATTTGCGTGTCAGTCTTTCAACACCAACACAATGACGGCCAAATGCGGAGAAACGATCACGAGCTTAAGAGTCCGTTACAATGAATTATCATTTACTCTCATGCCATGGCGATTTTTTTCCAACGGATATTTAATATAAAAGACTTAGCGAATGATGAAACTTGTGTATCCGATATGTCGCTTTGTGTACATTTATGAAAATTAATGAGTTATTATTCTAACAAAAAATATATATATATATATATTTATACAATTTTCAAGTTTGAGTGAATCAGGTTAGCTTCTCATCTAGTATTCTAGTAGTCTTGTTTACGCCGTTCTTAATATGTAAATATGACTAGTGTAGGCATTGCTACTTTCCCTGATTAACACGGTGTCGGTGTTCTGTAATTGTAGTAGATGCTATGCACAAAAAGCCCTGAATACTCTGTTATGGAACATATGAAGCAAAACGGAATTCCAGAACCTATTATGGTCTGTGTATGCAAAATGCTGTACTAGCAGTCACTGCTAAATTCAAGTTTAAACGGTTTAGCGAATTAAGAAAAGTAGAACAGAAATATCATTCATAAATATTACGGTACACCAAACAATAGGAAATCAATAAATGAGAGAGAGAGAGAGAAAAAAAAAATCAGGGGGAAAAGAGAGAAAGGCAGAGAGAAAGACTGGAGGTGGGGGGTGTGAAAAGGAAAAGACAGAAAGAACGAACTGATCAAACAGCGAATGAAAAGAGATACACATTAAAAAAAAATAAATGGCAAAAAGAAAAAGGGTAAAAAAACGAAAGAAAGAAGGAAAAGACAGGATGGAAGAAAGCATGCAATAAGGAGCGGGAGGGGGGGGGGGGGGGGGGGGGGGATCGACTTACCATGTCGTGATTGTCCATGATCATAGAGACCGCTTTTTTCTTCACTCTCAAAATCTCACTAGGCTGCTGTGCCTTCACTAACAGGCCAACTTCACCACTCGCAACAATCCAGTGTATCCCGCAGGGTGACAACAGTTGACTGGCAGTGGACCTCGGCGTCCAAGACCGGTGTTTATAGACCTACTGACTCATCACATGATGAACAAGAAGAGTCAGGGAAACGACAGACCTCCAGCAACACACAGGCGGCCCGAGACACGTCATAGAGGAAGAAGTCAGCTTGTTACGGGCAGATTCTAAAGGCAACCAGTGATTACACAAGAGGCAGGCACTTGGCGCCGAGCTGTCCTGCAGGGGAGGGTGGTGGTGGTGGTGAAAAGCGAGAAGTGGAGTGGGAGAGAGGGACGATGTTGCTTACAGCCCAGCCGACCGCAGGGGGCCATATCAGGGCTGTCTCACGTTGAAGTCTACTCACAAGTCATAAAAAAAAACCTCATTCACAAAACGGTTTAAAATACACCTTCTAAAAACACAACGGAAATGTGGTTGAAAAAAAAGCTTTCTTTCGTAAAATCTTAGATCAGAAGAAAAATGTTGATCTCTTGCTGAAATTCAAAGATCACATCAGGTAGGACATCTCTGAACAAGGTTTTTTAGGAGTCTGCTGTAAAATGTTTAGATCACACATCATGCAAGTCCTAAGATTCTAAAAGAATTTGTTTCACTGTGAGTGGTACATGACATGGAATACACCACGGAGCTTCTTCACCTTTTAGAAGATAAGAATGGGTGTAAAAGGAGTGACCTGTATGCTAACGGCACAAAACTGTTTCTTCTTTACGGCCGCCACTGGAACATGGTAAAAAAACTCTTTCAGGATTTTAAACAGATTGTTAAACCCGTCTGAGAGTTCCATACCTCTTGCCAGAGGTTTTTGATGTTAGCCTGGACTTTGGGTTTCAGATCAATAAGTAAGTACTATACCTCTTGCCAGAGGTTTTTGATGTTAGCCTGGGCTTTGGGTTTCAGATCAATGAGTAAGTACTATACCTCTTGCCAGAGGTTTTTGATGTAAGCCTGGGCTTTGGGCTTCAGATCAACAACTAAACACTAAGCCTCTTGCCAGAGGTTTTTGATGTAAGCCTGGGCTTTGGGTTTCAGATCAATAAGTAAATACTCGACTCCTCGACTTCATTTTTTCTTGGCAGAGGGGGGAGGGGGTGGTATTTGAAAAACAAAAAAAAAAAAAACAATTAAGTATTACGTTTTTTGTTTCACTTATGTTGTTCTCTTTGTATATGCAGCACATTTTCAGTGTGAGAGTGCCAGTACACCACACATTAGAACATCAACAAACCCAGACATTTTGTATCAAACGCCAAAACACTAAAAACGGCAAGACTATGTTCATTTATAGAGATCATACAGACTACACATGGTGTGTAAGGGACTGGTTGGAGAAAAAAAAATAGTAGTGGAAACTGAAAAAAAAAAAATAGTCGACTCCTTGAGCAAGGCCTTGGCGCATTCATTTTTGGTGTGCAGCCACACACCACATGGCCCTCCTTCCTCACACCCCACCTGCACATTCTCGCACCTGTCTCCTGTCTCTTCCCCCACCCACTCCCACCCCCTCCCAGGCACGTGTCATCAACCGCTTGTCATGGGCACTCTAATCCCCCTCCCCCCCCCTCTCCTAGTCCTCCTTCCCCTCACTTCCAATACTTCTCTTTTCCCCAAACCCCTCCTCCCTCTGCCTCAAGGCGCGCGTATTGACCACCCTGATTGGGACACTTGTCGCTACTGTTGTGCTCTGGTTACCGACTTCACCACCTATCTCGCACTAGGAACAACAAACTCGTCCGCAAGACCCCTTGGACCCATTGACTGTGACGAGGATGCCTTGCCTGCAAGAAGGCGGGGGGGGGGGGGGGGGGGGGGGGGGTAGGGGGGGAAAGGATCAGCAGGGGGGGGGGGGGGGGATGAGAGGGAAAGGGGAGGTGGAAGGGGAAAGTGATGCCGCGTGGGAAGGGGTGGGGGAAATAAGATGCGGGGGTAAACAAGTAAAGAAGATACAGAAGATCAATTATGAAAGTGTGTGTGTGTGTGTGTGTGTGTGTGTGTGTGCGCGCGCGCGCGCGCGCTCGCCCGTATCACGTGTGTGCGCGTGTGTGTGTACGCTCACGTGTTTGCAGATATCACAAGCTGGGACAAGTGCACTGATGCGTTTCAAAACTGATGGAATTAATCACAGAAAGATATGACAAAGTGGATTATAATTAAAAACATTCAAGTCTGTGAAAAGCAAAACATATGAGAGAAGGTCACACACACACACACACACACACACACACACACACACACACACACACACTGAAAAACGTACAGAAATACAAGCAAGGAACGTTGATTTCCGACAACGAAAGAAAGATATAATATATATATATATCCCTCCAAACGAAAATTCGGCGGGGGAAATGGCAGACGTTTTAATTCTAGACAGCTGGAGCCACAGAACAAACCTACACACCGTGGAAATGTAGAGTAGATATGAGGGCCAGCTTCACTCATCAGGTGTCGCCCAGATTCGATCCCCCGGGACCTTACCCGCTGCCTCACACACTCTTAACCACCGTGGGGGGGGGGGGGGGGGGGTTGTTTCCGGTGTCTGTCAGAGATGAATGGAAGACTAACGATATGGCAGCTGAGGATGTGTGTGAATCTCCCTGATCCACACAGCTCTTCACCTCCAAGGAGCTCTTCAAGAGCTATAGTGAGGACCTTCTGGTGGTTTCACAGTATCCGCTTCTGACGTTTAAGTTACATTAGATGTCAACATTGTACTGTTGGCTCCTTTTTCGTTTGGAGGGATTGATCTGGGATGGAAGGGGAAGAAGGGGAGGTGAAGGGGGGGAGTGAGAGAGAGAGAGAGAGAGAGAGAGAGAGAGAGAGAGAGAGAGAGAGAGAGGAGGAGGAGGAGGAGGAAGGAGGAGAACTGGAAGGTTACAGGAGAGAGAGAGAGAGAGAGAGAGAGAGAGAGAGAGAGAGAGAGAGAGAGAGAGAGAGAGAGAGTCATGGCAGCAAGGCTGACCAAGTACCTCATGGAAAACAAGTACTTGGATGTGTCAGTCCAGAAAGGTGGCATTCCAGGCGTGGCTGGCTGTGTAGAACACGCCACAATGATCTGGGACGCAATCCAAAGAGCAAAAACAGAAAAGAGAGACTGGACGTAGTGTGGCTCGACCTGGCAAAACGCATATGGATCTGTACCCCATGAGATGATACAGTTGGCTCTTAAGATGTACCATGTGCCAAAAAAGAACATCCGCGACATGCTCAAGAAGTACTTCAATGGCTTCTCAATGCGGTTCTCTACCGGCGATGGATACAAGATGCCCCTCTCAAGGCCTTCATGGATGACACTACAGTGATTTCATCCAGAGAAGACGAGACACGTCACGTGCTGGAGAGGCTGGACGACATAGTTGCCTCATCCAGAATGAAGTTCAAGCCAAAGAAATCACGGAGTCTCTCACTGAGGAAAGGAAAAGTGGCCGAATCTGTGGTCTTCAGTGTTGCCAACCAGACCATTCCAACAGTAACAGAAGAGCCAGTCAAGAGCCTTGGAAGATGGTATGATGATACGCTGAAAGACACACGAAGAGCAAAAAAGAAACCAAACAGATGTCGGAAGAAGGCTTGGAGACCATTGACCAGTGTGGGCTCCCTGGCAAATACAAGGTCTGGTGTCTGCAGTTCATGCTGATACCAAAGCTCCTATGGCCTCTGATGATATACGACATCTGCACCAGCATAGTGGAGGCAATGGAATCCAAAATCAACAAGTTCACAAGGAAATGGCTTGGTGTCCCACCCTGTCTGACTGACATAGCGCTATACTGTCGCCAAGCAAAGCTGAAACTACCACTGAAATCCATCCTGGAGGAATATAAAGCAGGGAAGATCAGACTTCAAAGCATGCTGGAGGACTCAGGAGACAAGGTGGTTGAAGCAATCAAGCCCCAGCTGAAGACAGGCAGAAAATGGAAAGTTCAAGAGGCGATGGATTCTGCAAAAGAAAGTCTCAAGATCAGAGAAATAACAGGACACACACACACAGACCAACAGACAAGGACTGGGGGTGACCAAAACTGAATGGTGTCAAAGGCCAAAGGAAAAGCCAAAAGAGACATGATGATTCAGGATGAGAAAAAAAGAAGAAGACCAACAAAGACTCCAAAAAGCAGTCCAGCAGAGCCAGCAGCAAGGGCAATGGACAACGTGGGAGAATGCACTCCAAAGAAGTCTCACTTGGAATGACATTTGGCACATGGCCCCTCTCAGGATCAGCTTCATTCTCATCTGCATATGACCTTCTGCCTTCAAATGCAAACCTGGTGAAGTGGGGAAAAACAGACGATCCTTCATGCCCCCTTTGCCATGAAAAACAAACAGTGGAGCATGTCCTAAGCTCATGTAAAGTAGCCCTGGCTCAAGGAAGGTACACATGGAGGCACAACCAAGTGCTCAAAGAGATTGTACAAGTAGTCTGGGCTAGTACCAACACCACAAAAGGGAAAATCAGGACTCCAAAAGCACCCGCAACATTCTTCACGGCAGGAGGCAGCGAATCATGGCCAAGAACAACAGTGCCACTCGGAACATGCAGGCAGAGTCTGCTGGACGGGGCAGATGACTGGGAGTGCACAGCAGACCTCCCAGAATGGAATAGTCACCCAGAGATTATCAGCAAGAGTGGCATGAGACCAGACATAGTATTACACTCTCAGTCAACCAAGCAGCTGATCATGATCGAGCTCACGGTGCCATATGAGAACAGAATGGAGGCAGCTCAGATCTACAAGACTGAAAAGTATGCTGATCTGGCAAACAGCCTGAGGAGAGAAGGCTATCAGGTCAAAGTCCTCACTGCAGAAATTGGAGCTAGGGGGGGGGTTGTGGGAACGTCTGCATACAGCCTCATGAAACAGCTCTCAGTTGCAGGGAGGGAAAAAACCAAAGCCCTGAAAGCAATGGCAGAAGCGGCAGAGAGGTGTTCAAGTTGGATCTGGTCAAGGAGGAACAAAAGTGAACTTCATAAGGCTTAACTTTCCTACAAATATCAGGTGTCCCTGTGGCTCAGTGGTTAGTGCGCGAGTCATTAAGTGGAAATGAGCATGTCCAGAAGGGCATGGGTTCGAATCCCAGTCATGCCCCCTAGAGTGTCAGGAGATAAGGGCCGAAACACTCGCTTGAAGGGAATGGGAAGAAGGGAGAGAACACAGCAACCACATGATCAACAAGAATATGAGAACACTTTACAAACACGAGAGTAACCTATACACAATAACGTAAAGTAGTTTAGGGTAGAAACCATTTTTTTCCATAAGCATTGTGTTGAAGTATAGTATTCAATTTGATTGACTTTTTTCCATTTTTTTTTTTTCCTCTTTTCTTTTCCACTTTCCCTTTTTTCCATTTCCTGTTATTATTTTTTTTTTCCCTTTTGAAGACACTATGACATCGATCGCTTAAACAGAACAAAGATTTACTAATTTTAGCGATGACGTTGGCTAATCAGTAAGTAAACAAACTATCTATCCAGTAAACTACGTCTTGGACCAATCGACTTGTCAGTCAGCCTCTTCTTTCAAGAATAAAGAAATGGATCATAATGAATAAATAAGAGCCAAACTATAAAGTTACAGAAAGTAAAATATTAAAAAGGCAAAAATGATTTTTTTTAATGAGAAAGTCAGGGCTGAAATCGGTTCGATTCGGAGATAAACTGGTGTACTTTTCCAAATATTAATGAATTCACATCAGCTTGAAGATCACGGCTACCTTCTAAAAGAAAACGTAATTGGGTATAATTCTGTGGAAGAGTCAAAATTGTAATTTCACGAACTATATTGAATAGGGGGCAGAATAACAAATAGTGTTCCGCTGTTTCTCTTCTATTGCCACAGCTACAAGAAGGATTATATCCAAATGTGGTTAATTATATCGTTCTTTAGATCACTCATACCTAAACGGAGCCGGCAGTGAAATTACTTGTTCTCTTCTTTTACCAAAATAGTAATATGGTGGAACTACAGCGTCATCAATAGACAGATATCGTTTCAGTTGGCTCAAGGAGTTGCTAGTTTTAATGTAGTCAGGTAGCGCATTCCATAATTGAGTTGCGGATGGGACGAACGATTTTTTTGTATAACTCTGTCTTACATTTCATTACTGTGCGTTCTAGAGGCCTTCGCCTGCAATACTCGCTGCAATACATAGAATGGCGGTACTTCATAACCCGATGTTATCGATTATTCCCCCCCCCCCCCCCCCCCCGACTTTTAGTCTCCAGTTGTAGTCGAGTGTGAAATGACAATTACGAGCGTCCATTTATTCCATCATGGGCATAAGAGATGCCCTACGTGTTCGTTCTTTGAGTGCAATGATTGCCTGGTCGTCCGAGGCAGAACAGGTGTGGACTGGCTGATTGGTCAGTCGATCAGAAAGACAGACCGTGGCTATTGCCTCGGGCAACGAAGTAATCGTTGCGTTCAAAAGACTCCGCGGTAGATCTTCAGTGTCCGACGCCCGTCTACCATGCGACTGAGTTGTCAAACATCACACTAGGGGGCGCAAGACACTCGTCTGCCTCAAGTATCAGCTTAAGGGCGGTTAGCCAAGGTCAGTACCGCGCTCGTTAACTGCATTCAATGCACACTGCCCCCTCACGCCCTTCCCCTCCCTCAAATTTCCTGACCAACTCTGCAGGTGCCCGTATCTCTCGTGCCTGGTTGACTCCGGGATATATTATGAAAGGAAGCGTAGAGTACAGCCCTGTCATGTAGTCTCAGACCGAAATGGAAATCCGTAGCATCATCTGAATCATCCTCATTCTCATCGATCAGCATAAAAAAAAAAATTGACAGTCACGTGATCATGTCGGTTGCAACGTTTCGTGAGTCCATGAGATTTTCTTAGCAATAAAAAACAAAAAGGGTAGTGAGAGCATCATTGGTCTTTCTTCAAACAAACGAGAAAATCTTTCGCCTTTTTTGAAAAAATTTTTTTACTGAGCATCTTGTTTCACAGTACAGTGATCAAGATTGAAGCAACCACGTGGTTTTGAAATCGTGGAGGCCATGGATTCATGGGGTGAGTGTGTATGGACTATTTTGTCATTAAGTTTTCTCTCTTGTATGTATGTAGACATGCAGGGCATGCTGTGTTTTCAGTTTCAGATGAAAAGCGATATCTGTGTACATTTGATTGGGACACAGCCATTCTGAAGGGCGCCGTCTCTGTGCATTTGATTGGGACACGGCCATTCTGAAGGGCTCCGTCTCTGTGCATTTGATTGGGACACAGCCATTCTGAAGGGCGCCGTCTCTGTGCATTTGATTGGGACACAGCCATTCTGAAGGGTGCCGTCTCTGTGCATTTGATTGGGACACAGCCATTCTGAAGGGTGCCGTCTCTGTGCATTTGATTGGGACACAGCCATTCTGAAGTGTGCCAAAACATTTCACGTTATTTCCAACATACAAAACACTGGTATATTTTCTTTGTGAAAATATTTGCTTCAATTTGCCATACATGGACCACCGTAGTGGCAGAAATTTCTGAATAGTCTGTCTCTTAATTCTTTCATGAAACCTATTTCATGACCACAACCAAAACTCCATACTACTTGAAGTCCATTTTCACACAGGATAGTCTTAACATTGGTGGCCCATGTAACACCGCGTAGAAAATGACATGTTATACGCTTTCTTTAAAAGTCTGGTTTCCTGTTGTTTTCCAAACCAGTACTTAATACACTGGGTAACGGTTGTTTTCCACAACGGAAAACGTCCAAGTTCCCAAAGACTACGTCGTTTGCTGATTTGTTTCTTACGTGTAAAAATCTTTTGCATGCATACAGATGTACTCGGTCCAGCTGATGGTAAGCTCTATACCCCTATATTTCAGAACCATAAAGAAGCAAAGGGACAACCTGGACATAAAAAAAAATTAAAAAAACATCCGAAGAATTACATCTAATTCTTTTTTTAGTGTGCCCAGGATGTCATTTGTACGTTTCTTTCCTCTTATTTGTAG
Source organism: Conus betulinus (assembly GCA_016801955.1). Classification (NCBI taxonomy): domain Eukaryota; kingdom Metazoa; phylum Mollusca; class Gastropoda; order Neogastropoda; family Conidae; genus Conus; species Conus betulinus. The sequence continues at coordinate 7,098 of JADBJO010019462.1, read as the reverse complement.
TTAATCCATAGCAAGTGTGAATCTGTGTCCAGTACTTAATGTAAGACCCAAGTATTGACACGAATTAACAGCTTCCAGTGGGCTGCCGTTCAGAAACTTTTTTTTATACCAGAAAGAGAGAGAGAGAGAGGGGGGGGGGGGGGGGGGGTTACAGAGCGAGACAGACAGGCAGACAGAGAGGCGGGGGATAGAAAGATAGAGAAAGAGAGACGAACCGAGACAGAAAATGAGATCCCTAAAGAAGGGGGAACCAAAAGTTAAGTGAATTTGAAGACCATGCTTTGCTGCAGAAAGTTTGTTTGAAGTGCGCCACTGTTGGTGACTGAATCGAAAATCCCGGAACAACCTTCACAATGACGAAGAAGACGACTCGAAAGGACGAGAGATGGAGGGACAGCAGCAGAGGGGGAGGGGACGGGAGGGGGTTGTAGTAACGAATGTGTGAATATGTACGATGTAACTTTTTTTAATTACAATTTTTCAAAATGTGATGCTATTATGAACTTCATGCCCATGAGCGTATAGCATATGTTTTGAAGTTATGGTCCAACTTTCAGATACTGAGAATTTTCAGCCCATCGACTTCAGCTATGTCAAAGAGAGATGGGAGTAAGAAGATGAAGGAGGCAATGTGAAAGTGAGTTGTTACTTTTTTTTCCCCGATGTCTGTCACTTTTAGTCAAACTTGTGGAAATGGCATGGATAATCCCATTTGAAAAGCAGTGACTGTGTTTGTTACCGTCTCCACTGTCGGTCAGGTTGTAGTCACGGCGACAGAACTGCTAGGGATAAACCCTTTGCAAAAAAGTTAGTGACTGTGTTCGTTCCTTTCTCTACCCTCATTGTCACGTTATAGTCACAGTAATGGGAATGATAGGGGTAATCTCATTTGAAAAGTGTTCACATGTTTGTTCCTTTTCCCCACTCTTGTCACGTTGTGGTCACAGTGACAGGAATACCAGGGAAAAACCCCTTTGAGAAAGTAGTGACCCAGTTCGTTCCTTTGTTCCACTCTCCGTCACGTACTCACAGGGATGGAACTGCTAGGGGTAATTCCACTGGAAAGGTGATGACTGTGGTGCTCTCTCTCTCTCTCTCTCTCTCTCTCTCTCTCTCTCTCTCTCTCTCTCTCTCTCTGACTTTGTATGCTGTCTCTTGACTGCAACAGCTCATTAAAAATAAACTTCCATGCGTCTGCCATGAAATCAGACTGTAGCATTTCTGATGAATGAACGTGTATCTATGTACCCCCGAAACTGATTATCGCATCTCTAACACCAATTCCTGTCTGCTGACCGGGAAAACCCATCATAGCATCATAATTGACGGTGTGCGTGTTTGCGCTGTCATGTATTCCACGTGCCGGGGGTGGGGAAAGAATTGTGGTATGTCTGTTCGTCCATGGATGATCTTATTACTAATTTTATTTAATGTGCTTTCCATTAATTGCTGCTATTATTATTTTTCTTTCTTTAGCATTTTCATTTATTCTGGTTAAATTTGATCTATGGTTAACATTGATAAACCATGATTAACGTTGATTCGCTACGACTGACTTTGATCAACTATGACTGGTGTTGATTCGCTATGATTAAGGCTTATTAGCTGCGGTTAAAATTCATTGACTGTGATTGATGTTGATGAAGTATGACTGACATTTTCAGCGATAGTTTTTAGCATGAAAGAACGGCCCTTTTCTTCAGACGTCTTCTCTAAGGGTGTCATCACTGCGGGCAGAGAGAGACCATACGTGCTGGTGACATCAGTTCTTTGACACTTGTGGTTCGGCTGATGTTGTCCCTAAATGCAGAGACCATACGTGCTGGTGACATCAGTTCTTTGACACTTGTGGTTTGGCTGATGTTGTCCCTAGTTACCAGACAATGTATTGTTGTATCAGAGGTCCTTACAGAGTACAATGCCTAAACTTATGTGATGTTCGGTCTCTGTCGTTTAGACCGACGTTGACTATCCCACGTGCCCAGCGAAGGGAGTCGGGCCAGAAATCATTTTAATTGATGAAATAGGAGACTCAGCCTGGAAAGACATTGCAGCGGCCTGTATCCAGACTGCAGAGCGACGGTCTGTTCTAGCCAATGTCTGTCAGCCTCTGGCCCTGAACAGGAAGAGGCAGTTGACAGAACGGCCAAGGCTGGACAGACGTCCCTATTTGAATTGCATACGATGTCAAAAGACATTCGCCTCTGCTAAGGAGTTGAAAGCGCACTTCGCCAGTCACAATCGCAATGTGTAATGACATGAGGATGGAGCGACCGGTCTACGCAATGAGACATACCAATTGGCTTTTGCTATATTGTCTCGCTAGATCCATATATGCTTATACATAACTTTTGTAACATTAAGGAAAGCTATAATACTGTTTACTTTATGTGTGCGGGTCCATTCTGACCGTATGATTTCAAACAGTACATGATCATGGATTTACAGCAATATTTGAAATTCATTTCAACAAGATTTAGATGTTGTGTTTTAGAAATTGCTGTGCATCACTACCTTTACGAGAAACACACTGCGACTGATCATATTGTCTTTTTGCAAAGAAATGAATGATGGTAAAAATGCATTTTGTTTTGTGTGCCCTGTATTAATTGAAACGAAATGTCAAATGAGGCAGGGAACGGTAAATAATAAATAGCAAACAAGTAGGGTAACTCTTGCTCCCATGATGAAATAATTACGCGCCCATATTCCAAAGAAATGGCCTGCAGAAATGCCAGTACTGAGCTAATGCCATGAGTAATACGACGCCCACAGAACAAACAAAGGCCTGACCCCAAACCCCCCCTCTCCTCCCCCATCTCCCCCCCCCCCCCCCCCACTCCCCCGTTCCAAACTTGCTCATAATTTACCCCCTGGCAACACGTGATCTCCCCCCCCCCCCCCACACCCTCTCTCTCTCTCTCTCTCTCTCTCTCTCTCTCTCTCTGTGTGGTGGTGGTGGTGGTGGGATTTCTCCTTTGTTAGTTCTGTGTGCTCTGTGTTGGCATTTGTGACAGGCGATTAGGTGTCGTAAGCAGCATTCGTCTGGAGTCAAGGGCGTTTATTTCCAGATTGGAGCGAGAGTTACCCCACTTGTTCGTTATTTACTGTTTACCGCTCCGTGTCTCATTTCAAATTTCCTTTTATACCGACCCGGCCGAGGTTACCTGTGTTTGTGACTGTTTGTCCCTGTGTTTGCTTGACTATGATTAAAAAAATCACGAAGGCTGGTCCAGTCTTTAATAGTCCTTATTTGTGTTTCGTTTCTCCAGTTCATGTGTCAGACGCAGGCTATGTGGACAATCTTGGACTATTTTCTATTAGGGGAGATTACTTCTTGACTATTCTACATGCTGTGTTTTCCTCTGACACGATGAAAATGGATATTCAGTGCCAGGTCGTAAGCAACGAGCTATTACGTAAGTCTCCGCACCAAGTCTATAACAGGCTTACCCAAATTGATGTGAGGCATCAATTTTGATCTGACACCAAGCAATCTGCGATTTAAACTATTCGTCCATTGATATACTTGAGGTCTAAAAAACTATTGCTTAAGATCTTTTGATAGAATAATAGTGTATTCAATAAGGTATGTTACACCCATTCATTAACCAGTATCCATACCACTAAAACCACGCAGATATTTACCCCACGCAGATTGCAAATAATGCACACTGATGCGCTCATAGTGAAATATCAAAGGCGACGTGTTCTCTTGAGCTGCGAAGGACGATCGATCAGCTCATTTCAGTCTCACAAATTAACAGAGAAAAAAGTAAACGTTCATCCTGATCTGCAGCAGTCTTTATCTTTTTTGACTTGGCGCCAGTTTCCTGGAGAATGTGTCCAATTGTTTTAAGTCACCCTCGCTGATCAGAGGAACTGTGACCAATTCTGGAAGAGCAGCAGCATTGTCCTCTCTCAGAACGCCAGCTGATTCCAGCCAGCCAAAACGACGTGCCATCAATTTTGGCCGTTACGCCTGTACAACATTTATTTCCTCCAAAACTGAGATTTTCCTCGTGAATGATTTCATTTCTGGAAAAGAAACAAAAAAGCAGCACACAGAAATGACAATCGTGTGACTCTCTCCCAGTATTTGTCTGTCTAACCATCTATCTACTTATAGTGTGTGTGTGTGTGTGTGTGTGTGTGTGTGTGTGTGTGTGTGTGTGTGTATTCGTTAAAAAATAGGATGGTAAAAGGGAGTTTTAAAATCGACAGCTCTGTTTCGAGCGCTGGCTCTCGTCAGGATGGTTTTGGGTTGTCTACTGCCGGTGTTATATGGCCCAATGTCACTGTTTACACGTGCGGATTGGCTGCACGTGTTGTTCGGTTTTCAGGTTGTTTACAGTTCAGGGTGCGTTGCTGACAACGATTTCCATTTGTGCCTGCAGTTGTTTATTATTTCTACTTTAGTATTTAGAGTTGCTAAGTGTGGTTTGCATAGTATTAACCATTTTTCTGTTGAACATAGGTTGCATCTTTTTAGAAATGTTGTTGTATGGTGATGCCCTTTTATGATTTTCCAGGATGTTATAGTTTATTTTTTTTTGTCTTTAAGTCTCCAAATATATTTGCTCAGTTCTGTTTGGTTTTTGTATATTTCTTTGTTGAATGACTGTTTATGGTTTATGTACCTGGTTTTTGAAGTGATTTTCAGTGATCCCTATGTATGTTTCTTTTTCATTTTCTGATGTCACAGTGGCTTGGTATACAATGTTGGTATAGAGGCATTTGTTGCTTAAGGGACACTGTTCTCTTTTAGTACAATTGCAGGGTTTCTTTCTTCAACCTTCTTTGTTGTGTTGCTTTTCATTTTGTTGGATGAATCAATTATATTTTTAAGGTTAGGCATGCATGAATATGATAGTTTGATGGTGTTCTTGTTGAATATTTTGGACAATTTGTGTTCTTTTGGGAAGGATGCTGTCAATATTTTGAAGAATTCTTTCCCTACGTTTGTTTTTACTTGTCCATATATGGAGGGTTGTACCATGTGATTTTCCTTTTCCTGCTTTTTTGTTTGCAAGGCCTTGCTGCACTGAGTGATAGCAAGGCCATAACAGTCATTTAAAAAAGAAAAATACAAAAACCAAACAGAGCTGAGTAAATACATTTGGAGACTTAAAGATAAAAAAAGACTACAGCATATCATGGAAAACCATAAAAAGAGCAACACCATACAACAATATTTTTTTTTAATGCAACTTATGCTCCACAGAAAAATGGTTAATATAATGTAAACCCCACCTAGAAACTTTGAATACAAAAGTAGAAATAGTAAACAATTGCAGGCACAAATGGAATTCTTTGTTATCACACCCCACCTGAACAGACCCCAACAAGAACCACAGACCACACGTGCAACGAATGCGATTGCCCCACACATGCAGAAATGAAATCAGGTCCCGCACGCTATAAAAGACCGACAGCGTGCCCCAAAAGGATATCCTGATGAGAGCGAGAGGCTTGAAACAAGCTTGTTGGTTTTAATACTTCATTTTGATAACATTTTTTAACATATATATATATATATGTATGTATGTGTGTGTGTGTGTGTGTGTGTGTGTGTGTGTGTGTGTGTGTGTGTGTGTGTGTGTGTCCTTTTTGAACGATAGTTGGGTCCTTCTACCCCACAGCATTTATGAGTTGGAGCAGAAGAACACCAATAGCAGCAAGACGGCAGACAGACCAGACAGACACAATCAGTGCTCATGCTGCTCGGGTACACTGTATAACGCTGTAAGTGTTTGGGTCTCCTAGCACGACTGATGCCAGGGGAGATCAAGGAAACGGTGGAACATGGAACATACAACCTGGTTTTAAACGCACAGGCTACAACGACCTAGCACCCCCCATTGTGTTGCCCTTCACGACCTCCTTTCGTGAGGACCGACCCCCCCCCCTCCTCCCCCCGCTCCCCTCCTCTGTGGTGTTGGTCACTTCATGTGGAATTTGGCTGGTCTGCTTTAAATGGGAGGGGTGGGGGGAGGGTTGGGGGTGTCTCCTTGAAGGGAGGGAACTCACTCTACAGCATCCGACATTATGCAATGATAATCGCCAGCAGGGATATCAGTGGTAGTGCTAACTGCTTCTTTATATCTTGTGAGAAACAGCACGGTGAAAATGTCAATGACGTAGAGGTGGGTGGTGTAAGGGAGGAGGATGTGGTGGGGGTTGGGGGGGGGGGGTGGGGCGGGGGTGGGCGCGGAAAAAGTGCACAGGAGCGATGCCAGTGAGTTTGCATGGAAAACTGGGATGAAAAGTCAATGTGTGTGTGTGTGTGTGTGCGTGCGTGCGTGCGTGCGTGCGCGCGCGTGTGTGTGTGTGTGTGTGTGTGTGTGTGTGTGTGTGTGTGTGTGTGTGTGTGTGTGTTCTTGATTTAAATGTCTATTCACCTTGGTCATTTTAGACCCCAAAAATAGTAATAACAATAAATCGTAATAAATGCTTAAAAATCCGAATACATTACAAATTAAAGGTAAAATAACTTAACTACAAACAGTTACCAATAGGACTGTTAGCTAACTGATCGAAAATTTTGTATGTTATGTCGGTGAAAACAAACATTTCATTGACAGTATGTTGAGAGAGCATAGTGACAAAACGCCTTAAATCATTACAAAATGAAATATGATCAGTACAAAGTTTTTCTCCACAGATGCAAACAATGTTTTTGGTATACTTATTGATAAAGGCGCGTTAGTTTTCCACCGATACATGAGACATACTATTTTTTTCTTAACACGAGGAGTTTTTTGTCACAGATTTTAAAGTTCATATAGCAACAACGAGTATCTGTTTCGATGCTATCAAATTGCTTCCCAAACATACGTGTCTAATGCGTTATAAATACTCTTGTAACGATAATGGAAAAAGTATGTTTCCTGACCTTGGATCGTTTGCTCCCTTTTTAGCCGCTCTGTCAACTTTATCACTGAAATAAATTGAACAATATGATGGCACCCGAAAGAAAGTGCCTCGCAACGAAAGTTCATCAATTAAATGGGTGATTCCTATCATCATTTCTGGTCTTGTGTGTAATTTCAGTGATTGGATTGCTTGAAGCACAGACTTGGAATCAACACAGAAAAA
>JADBJO010019461.1:0-33228 GCA_016801955.1 Conus betulinus | reverse complement strand
GGAAATAACGCCAAGGAATGGCGGGAGGATGGATCACCTTCAACGCGAGAGATCCCAACGTTGTTCTATTTGAGAATACCTTTACAGAACATCAGCAACGTTGTTCTTCTGGAAAGCAATTCAACAGGACATCACGTTGTTCTATGGAAAGCTTTCAACAGACGCCACCACGTTTGTGCTCTGGAAGCTCAACAGACATCACGCGTATGTTCCTCGGGACAGCTGTTACAAACGACATCACGACGTTTGTTCTCTGGACAGCTTCAAACAGAACAGCAAAAACGTTTGTTCTTCTGGAAGCTTTCAACAGACACACGAAAACGTTTGTTCCCTATGGACAGCTTTCACAGCCATCACGCGTTTGTTCTTTCTGGCAGCTTTGCAGACATACGAACTGTTTGTTCTTCTGGCCAGCTTTCAACAGAGCCACACACCGTTTGTTCCTCTGGACGCTTTCAACGCCATACGAGTTGTTTTTGGCAGTTCTTTAACAGCCCTCCCCCTGTTGTTCTTAACCCTGGGACCGTTCCCCCGCCATCACGGCCCTGCTTCCCCGACGCCCTTTTCGCTTCTCCAACCTCCCCTCCCCTGATCCGTGGCCCCCCCCCTCCCCTTTGTTGATTGCACATGGTTTGTGCTGTTGAGTTTGCCCTTTGGAGTGTTCTGATGTTTGCCCCCCACTGGCGGTTTCAGATGTTTGCCAATGGTTGGTCTGATGGGGACAGGGTGGTGTTTTTTGCTGTCTGCACTGGTTGTGCTGGTTCCTGCTGTTGCCCATGGGTGTTCTGATGTTTGCACTTTTTGGTCTGTGCAGTTCTGATGTTTGCACTGATTGTTCTGCTGTGTGCGGCATGGTGTTGTTGTTTGATGTTTGAATGCCCTGGGGTGCTGTTGTTCTGCTGTTTTGCAACGGCTGTTCGCTATGTTTGCAATGAGATTATTCCTGTTCTGCTGTTGGCACCTGGTTGTGCTGTTCGGCGGTTTTGAAATGGTTGTGTGTTCCCGGATGTGTGCCCTGGGTGTTCCGATGTTGCCCTGCTTGTTCTGGCTTGGATGGACATGGGTTGGGTTTTGTTTGCTGTTTGCAATGGTTTGTGTGTCTGATGGTATTAACTGAGTGTTTTGCTGTTTGCCATGTGTGTGGGTTCTGCGTTATGACCGGTTGTGCGGTTTGATGTTCCCTGGTTGTTGTTGCTGTATTGCACTCTGGTTTGTGCATTTCTGACGTTTGTTTTAAATGGTTTGTGCGATGCTGCACTGGTTGCTGATGTGTTTGAATTGGTGTGTTCCTGTTTTGACCTTGACCATGGCTGTGCAAGATGTTGCCCTGCTTGTGCCTGTTCTGCTGTTTGAAATGCTTGTGCTGTTCTGTGTATTGAATGTGTGCTGTTCCGATGTTTAAACTGGTTGTGCGGTAGCTGAGTTTGAAAGGGTTGTTCGTGCAATGGTTGAGTCTACTTTGCAAGGGGTTGTTTGTTTTGAAATGGTTGTTCTGTTGAGCATGGTTGTTCTGTTGCAGTGGCTGTTCTGATGTTTGCGAACCGGGTTGTGCTGTTTGATGATTGGACACACAGGTTGTCTGTCCACCCGTTTGAACTGGTTGGGCTTGTACTGCCGTCTTGAAATGGTTGATGTTTGATGTTTGAAATGGTTGTGTGTTTTGATGTTTGAAATGGTTGTGCCTGTTCAGATGTTTGCAAGATGGTTGATGTGATGTTTGAGATGGTTTAAAAGGTTGTTCTGATGTTTGAAATGTGCTGTGGAGGGTAGCATACCCCATGTCGGAAGTCTGTGTGGGGCAGGCCGCGTCACAATTGCAGGTGGGAACTGCCTCCCACGCATCCCTTCTCCTCCAAACCACAGGCGCACTTGCTCTGACCCGGGGGGCGGCCCCTCCCAATAGTACATGGGTGGTACGTGCGCCCAACCCAACATACATACGTGAGGGCTGGTGGTCGATTGCTGGTTTTGTCAATGTTCCTCCACAACTCGCTGCACAGTCCGACTGTGAACGTGAGAGCTGTTGTTCGGGCCAGAACACAATTCAACGAATTTTCTTGTAAATCAAATGCATCTGGCGATTTACTGACAACTTGATAGCTGATTTTTTTTTCTTTTTTATGTCTTCCATTCTGGGGTGAGGGCTGGGTGCGCAAAAAAGTGCATAAATAAAGACTTTTTTCTCTGTACTCTGGTTCCTAAAGACGTTGGTCTGGATCATAAACTTATTGTTACTATGGAATTCCGAATAAGCGGTTTGTCTTGTATCACAAACTTTATCGTTCTCTCGGTTCATACAGACTTTGGTCTGCTCACATGTCAGCTACTTATCTGTTACTCTGGTTCAAAAGCCTTTGGTCTTGATCATAAACTGTCTTATCTGTCAGTGTAACTCTGGTTACCATAAAGAGTTGGTCCCCTGATCATAACTTCTATCTGTTGCTCTGGTTTTTAAAAGACGTTGGTCTGATCATAAACTGTCTTATCTGTCAAGTGTTACAACGGTTAATAATAGTAGTTTGTACGGTCTGATGGACGTAAGCTGTCATATGTCCGAAGAATCACAATATTTCTGTGGGTTTTACGCAAACTGAAGATGAGTGGTATTACCACCATTCCTCTCGGATGTGCTGCTGTCAAGTGACACACAGCCACAGTCACGTCAACGCAGGTTGCAGAAACTATTACAAAATTTACAGTGACCCGGAATGCAGTTATCAAAAAAAACAAAAAAAAACCATAACAGTCTCTCTAAACCTGTTTGGTATTACTGCTATTGTTTCGCAAGTTTCCTCTACTGATCTAGAGTAGAGATGAATCAAATACCATTCTGAAGCTCTCCTTCGGTCCAGACCGTGTCCAGAACATGCCACACCCCTAAAGCTGATACACTGGTCTTGACCAGGTCCAGACGTGTCAAATTGCCACACCACCTAAAGCTGATACACTGGTCTTGACCAGATCCAGACTGTGTCCAAATTGCCACACCACCTAAAGCTGATCACGATGGTCTTGACCTGGTCTCAGACAGCTGTCAAATGTCAAATCCTAAACAGGCTGATGCACACTGACTCTTACACTGATGAAATGACCTAGTATGAACCACAACAACACCTAAACTGAGGCACTGGTCTTGACACCTGATGCGAATGAGCTACATGACCAACACCTAAAGGCTGATGTTCTGGTCTTGACCTGATGAATGACTAATGACCACAACACCTAAACGCTCATGCACTGGTCTTGACCTGATAGAATGACCTAAATGACACAAACACACCTTAAAACTCATGGTCACGTGGTCTGACCTGAGGAAATGACTAACATGACCACCAACACCTAAAGCTGATGGTTCTGGTCTTGACCTGATGAATGACTAACGACACACAACACCTACAGGCTGATGTTCTGGTCTTGCCCTATGATGAAATGACTAAATGACCACAACTACCAGCTGATGTTCTGGTCTGACCTGATGGAATGACTAAATGACCACAACACCTAAAAGCTGATGTTCTGGTGCTTGACCTGATGAATGACTAATGACCACAACACATAAAGCTGATGTTCTGGTCTTGACCTGATGGAATGACTAAATGACCAACAAACACCTAAGCGACTGTTCTGGTCTGACCTGATGGAATGACTAATGACCACAACACCTACAAGCTGATGTTCTGGTACTTGACCTGATGGAATGTCTGACACTCAACTCAGTCCCAGTGGGTGACAAAGCAGATTTCTCAGAACATTGTATTGACCCTCTAAAGTGCTATGAAAACATGTATGACCCTTAAAGTGCTATGAAACACGTTCCTCTAGTACTATGTATTTAACCATTAAAGTGATAGAAATATGTTCCACTATCTCCTTTACCGAAACGAGTTTATGGAATTTTTTTAGGTGCCTGCCACACACTACGTTTGCTGAAAAGGACCTTCACTCTTGGGGACATTGTGATTTTGTGCCCCGTTCCTGCTCTTAACGTTTGTAGATGGATCACATTTGTCGTGATGTGCTGATGGTTTGGAGTTGTTGGACGACAAATGCTACTACCTGTTGTGTACGTCAAAACTAAGACTGACATTCTAAGGTATCTTGTCAGACCCTGTCACGGACCCGTCCCAAAACTTGATAGCACCAAGTGCTATATGAAACATTTGTGCTTTTGTGCCCGATCTCAGCAGTAGCTGTTTCCATGCGTTATTTTGTTTCTGCCAATTCAGCAGTGCAGAAAAATTGGTTAGAATTTAGCTTGGTGGCATACTGGAGATTGATAAAATTATCATTGTATGGTGTGACGGAGAATGACAGTTCGCACCGGCTGCCTAGGCTTATCTCAAGTGCAACACTAATCCAGAACAGACGAAAACCACGTACCCACTACCTCCAATGCTGTGCAGGAGCTGTCCTGCGCGAATCACACAGAGGGAAGAGCAAGATGGTTCGGCTTAGTTATTTGCCCGCAGGCCATTGTCCGTGTTGCCCCTGATAGATGAGAGTCACTGCGGGGACATGGGAGTCGCTCAAATTGAGTTGCTCTTGTCTTGGACTCGTTTGTCCCATGTAGTTGGCCGGCCGCTAGCATGATGGCGGATTGAGATACTGTACTACTGTTGTTTCTTAATGGTAAACTGAGTATTATTTCAGCGATTGAAAGTAAACTGAACACTGATAATCTTTTTTCTGAAGGCGTGATCTCAGAGCAGGAGGAAGTAGAATGTTGCCAAATGCGTTTGTTTTGTTTCTGCCAATTCAGCAGAGCCGAAAGAATGGTGAGAATTAGCTTCGGCAAAGAGGGGATGAATAATTATCATTGTAGTGGGATCCCATATAGAAAAAGGAGACTCACATTCTAGAATCATGACAGTCTGCACAGACTTTGATTCTGTCAGTTGTACTAATCCAGAACAGACAACTTCCAACACCGAGTGACATCCCTTGACTGGGAAGTCAAGCGTGTCCATCAATTCACTTTCAAGTGAAGCGCAGTTTGGAGTGTTGCACTTGTCATAATGGAAAAAAACGGCAGGGTGTATAGCCAAAACAATGATTTCAAGGAGGGGCAGCAGGTCGGTGGCAAGGGGAATCAGAATTGCGACTGTACTGTACCTCTAGGTCACAAGAAACGTTCAAGCGGGGAGTGGATGGACATTACTAGCGGGTGAGTGGGCCAATCTGGAGTCGATGATGGCCGTCTTGTCAGCCATCACAGCATTGCCGAAAGCCGGTGTAGAGATTGGAAAGTAAAGGGACATAGGGAATGGTGAGAGAATCCATTTGGGATACCCAAAGAAAGAATAACCCCCCCCACTACACTAACTACACCCTTGTGAAACGAGAAAATCAATCTTGCCTGCACACCATCACAGACGGGTATTCAGGATTGTCAAGCAGTGTGTTTAATTTCACTTTGCTGAGAAGCTGAGTGTTTGTGCATATAAGGAACAATCTTTAATTATAGACAACCCAGAATTTCGAAGGTTGCGGCAGGAAGCGCCACAAGGTGACCGTGCAACCATCAGGTGCTTACATCTGATCACAGATGAAACCTCAACGGGAGGCAACACTCCTGAAGCCATCCGGTTTAAAATGATGGACTCGTTTCTGGGTACCATTCCACAATTACACAGGCGTTGTGCATAACACAGGCACATGCGGAGCACGCTGCACACCAACACAGAATAAATGCCGATCTTTGGCTGCACAGCACACACAGAATAAAAACGCATCTTTGTGCACAAGCACAGAATACTTTAAATCCATCTTTGCTGAACAGCACAGAATATAAAACATCTTGCTGCACACCAACACAGAATAAAAAACCATCTTTGCTGCACACCACACAGAAATAAAAACCAAGTCTTTGCTGCCCTAGCACCAAACACAGAATAAAAAAACATCTGTGCTGCACCCAACACAGAATAAAACCATCTTTGCTGCAACACCACAAAGAATAAAGCCATCTTTGCTGCACACAACACAGAATAAAACCATCTTTGCTGTACACACCAACACCAGAATAAAACAGTCTTTGCTTGCACACCAACATAGAATAAAACCATCTTTGCTGCACCACCAAACAAACAGCTGCACAGAATAAAGACCATCTTTGCTTGCTGCACAAGAACATAGAATAAAACCATGCTTTGCTGCACAACACAGAAATAAAAAACCTTTGCTGCTTTGCTGCACTGCACAGCACATCTTTGCTGCACCAACACAGAAATAAAAACCATCTTTGCAGCACACCGACATAGAATAAAACCACTCTTTGCTGAATACCGAACAGACACATAAACCGTATTGGTGCGGCATACTGTTCATTTATTCAAGTTTTGATTAAATTTCAGTTGTTATAAAGTCACACACATATAAGCGGACATGGGTCAACTCTCTCCAGACGACAAAGGTCAGATATGATCGAGGGGCCACACAGCAACTGGCTCGCACGTTGGACAAAAGGCCCCCCATCAGGGCTTTTGCAAGCTTAGAATTTATGGGAGGGCATACCACTTCACAGGAGGACGTGTGATAATCTAATTAGAAATATTCAGAAGGTGACCGTTTCCCGTCCCAACACCAATGAAGGTGGTTGCAGGGCAATAATGTTATCATATGGGCGAGCGAAGCCACAGAGGGTTGTTTGCAAGTCACTGTGTGATGTGTTCAATTGCATGGCAGCAATGGTGTCTCCGCCAAAAGCCTACATGGCAGAAAGTTTTGGAGAGAGTGAGGGGAGAGGCAGTGTGTGGGAATTGACAGGGGAAGGGTGGTTGCAGTTTCACTGTGTAAGAACAGGCATCAAGATTTTCGATCGTTCCCTCTTCTGCCACCCTGCATGGGTGAAACATTGTTTACCACATTCAGGAATGCCACACCACCCCCCTTCCAGTTACTTTTGCAGCTGAAATGTAGAGTTTGTATGATCATCCCTGTTTGGTCTTGTATACTCCACATGTCAGGACGAATAGCATTCTACAGCAGTTAGTTCAAGGCTCTGCCAGGCCAAATTTTTTGTGGCTAAATGACAGCAATAGACAGTAACGTGACCCTCGCCCACCCTACTTACCGCCCATAGGAAGAAACGCCGGTGGCCGCGTCCTGGTCATTCATTCATCTTCGGCCTGAAGCCTAAGCAAGATAAGTCTTGTGCTCTGATCTCGCATACACTTGCTTTTGTGTAAAGATGGCTAGAACAAAGTCGGTGTGTGAGGACCTGGGGTTGGGAAACGGAGGTGGGCAAGCCTGACCGTTACCAATTCCAGGACATTAATGTGGAGACGGACAGTCCGTGGCGTCCCACACACACCCGAGGTGGAATATTCTCCAAGTGGTCGATCCTGCCCAAGTTGGAGGAGAGTGCATGTGTAGAGTTCAGGGCTGGGTTGGGAGATGGGAACCCAGGGTTCGTGAGGAGGGGGTCTAGGGGTTGAGCCACTCTACCGTAGACCCATTGGGACCAAGGCCCGAGGGGAATGGATTGATCCAGGTTGATCGGAGGTCTGCGACCAACGACAATGGAACTCCCCTTTGGGGTTGGCAGTTGGGAACCCACGGCCCAGGTGAAAGAGGGACGAGAGGGACTCATCATCCCCAAGAGGGACGGGTAAGGGTTTCTGGCTGGGTTGGGAGTTTGCAAAAAAACATTGAGGGGTTGGTAACAAAAACCCTAGTGATGAACAGAGGCGCAGCAGAAGATTATTTGTGTGGGATGCTACTGGGCACGGGAGGGAGCCAGGGACAAGCCAGTGATCCAGGTTACACAGGAGGCGAATGGGACATCCTGTATGGCCAGGGAGGACCTCTGACCTTGACACCTTCATGATTGAGGGAGGGTGCTGGGAGAGGCGACAAGGGAAAGCGCCTTGACCGGGAGCAACCGACATGCCAGACGAACCATAGGTATCGTCTGTGGGATGGGTGTATAAGGATCTGACTGCGTTAGTGTCCTTCAGATCTATAGAGGCAGCCCCATCCTGGTGGTGGGGGCTGTGCCAACATGATGGTCAAGTCCTGGCTTTCAGCAAGGCGTGTATAATTCGATTATCATCTCTTACTGTTTTTCTTTTTTCGTTTTTTTTATCTCACTCACACACAATATATGATGTACACACTAACACACATCACACCATCCACACAGCGCTAGTGAAAGTAATGACAATGATGATTTTGAACTTTTTTATTCTAGGGAAAACCCATGCTTGTGTACACAATAAGAAAAAACATTTCTTTTAGATAGAGACCGACGATTGTGCCGTTGTGTAAGGTGCGGTTGCTGTTCTCCAACCCCACTGGATGCCACGCTCATGGACCAACACCCCGACCCCACCCTTCCCCCACACCCCCCAACCCACTTTTTTTTTCTTTTAAAGATTCTGAAGGTTATGTTTGACAGAGAGCATTAACTACCTTGGTTTTCTCTTTCCCCTTTCCTTTCTTTTCTCTTTTTTTTTTTTTTAAATAGTTTTCTTTTCTTCCTGTCTTTCTCTCTGTCCAAAACATTTATTACTCACACACGTGGCACATCTCTCCCTTGTAGCATGTTCGGAGCAGTCACAGTCAAATGTGTTCCACGACTGGGTGCACTTGCCCCCATGGTTGCATGGATTGGGAGCTACACCTGCACCGCAGTCAAAAACATTAAATCACCAATAAAAAAAAGTTAAAAAAAAAAAAAAAAAACGCTAAGAAACTACAACACACCACAAACACACATGGGCATTGTGCATTGTAGAGACTAGCAAAAATTTCTTTGTTTGTCTTTGTTTTCTCATTTTCCATTCACCCTCTTATGGCGTTCCTCTTGCACTGCTCTGCAGACGACCCAGAAATTATTTCATGGCACCCTGAGCCCCAGCTGTTGCACAGGGAGCATATGATGACTTGCTGAGGCTCTTGTTTTTCCCACAGGAAGCAATATGACGACTTGTTGATCTGGTTTCTTTTTTCCCAAAGGAAGCGAGGGCATACTAACGACTTGCTTGATTGTTTTTTTTTCCATACTCATCACCAGTCCGCTAAAACTCATCAGAGTATGGTAATTATCATTATTTAAAAAAAAAAAAAAAAAACAACCAGTGTCAAAACTTGGTCAATATTCACTCAACGTGTATGCACAGCACCATTTCATGCTATCTCATCAAACGCAAGTTCTATTTCCACACCTTCTCATTGTACTAAAGTGTATACAAGTGCCAAGCGAGAATGTTGGGTGGAATCAGCATCTGTTCCCTTGATTGCGAGGAAAACAATACACAATATGATGAAACCTCAAGGAAACATCCAAAATAAACCACAAACCACAACCAGTTTGCCTAATCATTTAGAAGTCAAATTTGTTGAACAGACAGTGGGATACTAGCTTTGTTGAAACTAAGCGAAAGAACTCTCTTTTTTTTGGCATAGGTCCTATGGCGTAGGTTGTGTAGTCGAAAGGAGATGTGATTTTCAGCGGTTTAGGAGGAACAAGTGGAGTGTTAGGGTGTTAACTGGGCGATTTTCAGTAGGTTTAGGAGGACAACTGGGACACACAGTAGTGCAGTTGATGTTCATGGAGTTGTAGGGCACGGAAAGAGAGAAAGATGGAGTGTGCCTTCCTCCAAAGAGAAACGAGGGAAACCCCTCAACTGTCCGAAATGGCGACAGCGTGCAACGTTGGCTCTAAATCAATCCACTGGTGGATCGGAAGATTTTTCAAGATCCACAACTCTCCTGCCACATGGCGTATTCCGCATGCAAAGCACGGAAAGCCGTTAAACAACAGCGGTTGGCAACCTGCACAGAGGTTGTTCCCGTACATGACGAAATTACCGATGTATAAACAACAGAACAACAATAACAATGGCTGAAAGATATCATGTTTAATGGAGTTTCACTGGGCAGAAAGACACACAGAAAAGCCAATGTTTCATAGACCTAGAAACTGAATAATAGGTACGAAATGAGAACATAGTGCAAACCAGATATACATATAGATGTCATTCGATACGTCCTGCTCGCCTTAAAGAAATACGGCATGGAAGTGGAGAGGAAGGGAAGACAGACGGTGGAGGAGATGTTTGGCGGGTGGGGGGGTGGGTGGGGTGGAGGAGCGAATGGACTAACTAAATCCTGCATCTGACTTCACTGTCTATTTTCTTCACGTCCTTCATCAGTTGAGCAGAATCTGACAAACACGGACAGACTATGTAGAGTAGAAACAGCTCCTTGATGGCATACTGATTCAGACAAAAAAAAATCCCTGTAAGAGTGACAGAGGGAATAGCAGCGAGGTTAAACTACAGTCAAAAGAGACTATTCCAAGGTGTGGTATATCCTTGGGTAGGCCGACGATGGGGATGTTCTTAGTTTCGAGCGGACGAAAGCCCGAGACACGCGAAAAAAAAGTGTAAACAGGCGGAGGAGCTCCACTCAGAAGTCCGATCCAAACAGCCAGGACCAGCGAACTTGCACCGTACATGCTGGATTTAGGACTACGTCGGATGCTCAGCAAAGTTTGTGCAACTCCAATGTCGTCACCCGCCACTGCGAGATTGGACCAGCGTCTTGGGCCCGGCATCTCTCCTGAGGAACGATGTAGCAGCATTAGAGCTGTGATCTTACGAACGGAACAGTGTACCGCAAGCGCGACTGTCGTTATTACTGCCGGCCGTGTCGCGACGCAGACGACCTGTCTCTCCTGAGGCAAATGTCCACGCCGCGGCTGTCATCGAGTCCGCAAGGGCACCGTGACCGCCCAGCCTGGCCCGTCCGGAAACGGCGAAGTGTATAGCCCAGCCGTGATATACGTCCTGCGGCAGTGTAGGCCAGCGTCCTCTTACTTGCAGTGTCCCGCCCGCCTGTCCTAGTAGGAAGGCGTGTCCGCCCGCCGCTAGGTCCTCGTATGACAGGCAGTGTCCCGGCACGCTGTCCTCGTCCTGCACGGCGCGTCCCGCCCCGCCTGTCATAATATACTGAAGTGTCCGAGGCACAGCATGTCCAAGTCTGTGAAAGGAAGGTAGAGCCCAGCCTGTCATCTCCTGAGCCGGCGGCGTGTCCGGGCACGCTGTCTATTACTGACGTGGCCAGCCCAGCCTGTCTAGTCTGGAGGAAGTGGTACGCCACAGCGTGTCATCGTATGAAAGAGAGGTGTCAGCACAGCCTGTCATAGTACTGAACGGGAAGGCAGGTACAGCACAGCCTGTCAGTCTAGCTGAGAGTGTACAGCCGGCCTGTCATGGCAGGTCTCGGAGCGAAATGACCAGAGCCCACAGCACTTTCTTTCCCCTTGGGCACTGAATGGGTCATCACGGACGTGTCGAAGCTGCATGTGGCTCGTGCAAGCCTGCTTGGGCAGAAGGTGACACCGATCAGGTGTGCTTCTCCACTTATCACCGACCCGAATGCTGAGGTTCTAGATCAAAGAGAGGTCCTCCGATCATGTCGCGCAAGAGGTGTCCTAGAGGGGGCACCAAGTACTCCACGTGGTTTGCACAAGTGCCTCACGAGTGGCTAGGCACAGAGTCCACTGTCGGTATTAGCGGACTGGTGGCAACCGCACGACTCCTGGGTGGTGGCAGCACACGCAATCACTCTAGCTCTACAACCAGGACATTCTCGGTCAGCGACTTCGACGTGACGGGAATCCCCATTACGAGTGAGACCGTGGCAGAAGTGCTACCCCTGCTGCAGGCTGACCAGATTTTGACATGACGAAATTGACCAGACCCTTCCGGGTGAAAAGTAAGTTGTAGAACTGACAGGACGGAATACTAGGCAATAAAGATGAAGGACATAAAACAAAAAGGAAAAGAGGAGGGAGGGAAGAAGGGGAAAAGAGAGAAAGAGAAAGAAGAGCAAAAGGAAGAGAAAACAGAGCGCACAAGAAAAAGAAGAGCTGACAGAACCAGATTGATAGCACTTCAGATTGTACACCGATAGAAAGGTATAGTTCACAACACACCGCACACCCGAAAGAGACCCTCCCACTGAGCACCCGGACCCAGGCCAGCGGAAAAGGCGGGAGAGGAAGTGGTGCAGTTACGACTAGAGAGCACCGATAAGTGCTAACTTGTACAAAAAGCCCACCATTCCTGGTGCGAGGACACACAACGACTACCATAGGCAATCACAATGAGGAAGCCTAGACAGATATTTAGCAACACGAACACGAAGTCATTCCAAGACTATCTGTTATTCTTAGGAACGAAGGTGCCCAATGTATAGCCATTGACAACACACAATATGCAACAGAAGAATATACAGCCATATTCAGACAGAAACACGCGACCCGCAACCAAGACACCACTGACCAAAAAAAAGGAACAAGAAAAAAAAAAAGCTTAGACAATTACGTCCCCAACGCTTACTCGTAAAACGTAGAGGTACCGTGTCAGGTAAAGCGGTAGGAGAGGAGGGGTGTTTTGATTTGGTGTGTATGTGGGGGTTTTTATTTTGTTTGTTTTGTGATATTATTTATTTTTTTTTTTTTGGGGTAGGAGAGGGGAATGGGGGGGGGGGGGGGGGGGGGGGGGGGGCTATGGTTTGCAGGGAGGGGGGGGGGGGGGGGGGGGGTTTGGGGGGGGGGGCTGGTCGGGGGGGGGGGGGAGGACGGGAACAGATGAACGAAAAAAAAAGAAAAGAAGAGAAGAAAGGGTGAGCAGATAACGAGATACAGAGTACCAAGAATACGTGACGTCGTCCTGGTGATAGTCCAGTTCAACGCTGTGAGGAAGACTTGACACGGGTCAACTGTGCAGTATCCCTGTTTATCAGTGACGTCGATAGAATTATACCGCGATATGCCAGAAGACCATCAGCCCCACGATCGTCTGGTAACGGTGGGATGTCAAATACGCGCGAGTATCAACGAACTTTTTTGCTTATGAACCATAAGATAGGTAGGTCAGTGACGAAAATTCTGGCAATACTGGTGGTCAGTGTCTCATTCTGGAGGACATAGCGGTGGGTGGTCAGGGATGTAAAGTGGCAGAACTAATGGTGGGTCAGGCTGTTGGTATGAATTATGGAGACTACATGTGGTCAGTGGATGTCAATTGAGTGGAACTACTGAGTGAGTCGAGTGTGTACTGTAGAATGGTGGGGGTCAGGGATGTCGGTAGGTATGAGGGCGCTTAATGGGGGTCGAGTCCTACTTCTGGAGCTAATGATGGCGAACCGGTGTCGTCTCACACGATATGGAAACTCCTGGTCGAGGAGTCGAAGTGTCCTCCAGGTCAAACACGGGACACACGCAGGCCAAGAGGAACAGTGGGAAAGAGAGAGGAATATAGAAAGAGAGACAGATGCAGGGGCAGTGCATAGCGAACAGAGAGAGAGGGACAGACGCACTGGCCCCATAAATCGATCAAAGCGAAGCACACAAGAAAAATCAGGACAGGGGTAGGAAGTGACCCTTTACAATTATTTATCGCACAAATCGTCATCGCATTTGATGGATATTTAAGACCAGTGATGGGGCGGTATAGCCAACAGCCCAGAGACAGAATGTGGAAGAGCCGTGCGATGAACACTTTTCTTTTAACAAAGTCGACCGGAGAGTGAGGAAAGTGGGACATGCAGCCTTGACAACACTGGAATGGTTTTTTTCACTGAGCCAACAAAACACTTAAAGACAAGAAGCATTCCGCAAATAGAGAACACTTGCTTGAGTGATGAGACAGTTACAGTAACCTTTGGCCGCTTCCTTCCGTCACAGTCACCGTTTCTCATGACATCAACTGGTTAAAGAGTTACACTTTCTTTGAAAGCTTCCATTCGGATGTTGCAAAAGTCATTTACTATGGCGATTGGTGAGGATCCGAGTGATAGTAAAGCAAAATGACACTTTTTTGGAGCATTTGCGAAAAAAAGCAAAAAAAAAAAAAATCGAAGGGGCAGTTTCATACATATCCATGAAAAATTCAAGCAAAAATATGGTTACTCCCCTCAAAGGCTCTTGCTGAGGATAGAATATACTTGGTTCTAAGGGTGGCATCTCGAAACACGGGACTAGTTACTGAGTCTGCATTCCGGAGAGGCGGGCGGATTGAGTTGTCAAGCACTAAGCATTTAAGAGGTCTGAGGGATGGACCACATACACACTCAGGAAGAAAGAAGGGAGAGGAGGAGAACACCCGAATTTCCTCAGTCAAATCCCTTTTTGTAATTTCTCAGTCACTATAAACGAAAATCAGCCTTTGAATTACTAATACAGGACACATGGAATTAAGAATTTTGAAGAACTGATGACATCCAATTCTTCATAAGTGTATTGTCTATCATAGCGAATCTGAGAGGCTTTTAAAATATAGCTCAACTTAACAGTAGTCGTTCATTGAAAACGCTAGCGGCTGTTGCACCCGTCTCGCACTTATGAGGTAACATAGAAAATCATACCTTGGCCAGCAACATGGTGCAAATCCTCGAGGACAGGTCAAATTTAGCTTCTACATGATGTGTTTTCATATAGTTTGGACCTGTCGGTTTTTTCGGGTCCACCTTTCTTCAGTGATGTTTTCATAGTTCATTTCCCTGTTCAAACTTCCTGTAAAAGAAATGTGCTGTCACATGCAATGGAGCTTTTGGTCATCATTTTGTACTGTATGCGCTAGTTTTTTTTCTGAAGTTGAGCGTCTGAAGGCGTCAGGAGAATCCCAGCCACATGCATGGCTGCCAAAATTCAGGAATTGGGGATGAAGAGGTGTGGAAGAGAGAAAGGATGAAAAGAAAAGGAAGGGGAAGAAAGCAATGGTGGTGGTGTGGGAATTGGTGTGAATACGGGAGGCAGTTTGGGACGGTTCAACGTGACGATGTCCGTTTCTAGGACACCATTTCGCGGTCTTCGTAGCAGTGGACACGTGACAGAGGCCTTAAAACCAGACAAGGACCAAACATAGAACTTCCATAGCATAAGAAAATGCTGACATCCACCTTTCAACTGGGCTTCTATGTCCACGCGACGGCGATAAGTCATCATCCCCAATCAAGAAACCGACCGCCCAGATACCCCCACACCGTATTTACAAGCAATAAATTTTGACATTGTCTTGATTTTTCCCTCAACTAAGACTTTGTGGGGATTTGGGGCAAAAAAATTGTCTGACACTTAAGGAAATTGTTTAGAAAAAGTCAGGAGGGCTGGCCAGTTAGCAACGATAGGTTCAGTTTTGTTTGGGCCACTGGATCAGAAAAGAGTTCGGATCAAGTTGCACATGCTTCAGTTGTTTGCGGCAACTGGAATAAGAAATGAAGTTCGGATCAAGTTGCACATGCTTCAGTTTGTTTGGGCCACTGGATCAGAAATGAGTCGGATCAAGTTGCACATGCTTCAGTTTGTTTGGGCCAACCTGGAATCAGAAATGAGTGCACATGGATCAAGTTGCAGCCACTGCGAAAGAGTGTTCAAGTTGCCCATGCTTCTTTGGCAGGGCCACTGGATCAGAAATGAGTTCGGATCAAGTTGCACATGCTTCATTTGTTTAGGCCACTGGATCAGAAATGAGGTTAGGATCAAGATGCATATGCTTACAGTTTGTTTGGGCCACGGATCAGAATGAATTAGGATCAAGTTGCAGATAGTTCAGTTTTTGTTTGGGTCACTGTATCATAAATGAGGTTAGGATCAAGCCGTCTTCAGACCAGGGTACTACACAGGGTCCTGAATCTCTCTGTCCTCTTTCTCCTCATTCTATCCACATGCCTTGTCTGTCTGCTGGGTTTGTTCAACAGATGACTGACAGAGACAGACATATACACACTAGTCTGACACTGTAAGTGGGAGACAATTTAGAAGCTGATGGATATGTAGGAGACCGCAATATATATATCTATAATATAATATATAGAGAGAGAGAGAGAGAGATTGAGAGAGGAGAAGAGAGAGAGAGAGAGCAGTATTAAGGACAAAGGACTGGTAAAGGAAAGCAAATAGACTATAGAGAAAGAAGAAGCAGACACTGAATCCACAAAGGTAGATGGACATGGATGTATTGGATTATATGTAGGACAGATAGGTACTCACTATTTCTGACCACGTCCTCACTCAGCTTGGCCCCCGTGACAGAACAATCTTGTAGAAGGGATCAAGACCGTCTTGGTCAGATCATGACCTAAAACCCACACACAACACAACCCTTTCCCTGGAGACACAATCTCCACTCCCCATTGCAGGTGTCTTTTGCACACTTGTGTCAAACTCCCCTGTCTGGGTACCTGTTCATACCAAAGTCAAACTCTCCTCAGCTATACACTCTACACTACTGCAGCTTTCCTTTTTGTCCTTGTCTATCAAACCTCCTGTCTGGGTAACATATACACACCACATCACTCTCTCCTCAGCTAAACACTCTACATTGCAGCTTTCTTTTTTCCCTTTCTATCAAATAGCGCCTGTTCTGGAGGGTGGTACCTATACATACCAACGCCCTCCCCCCCATCCCCCCTCGCCTCAGCTAAACACTCCACATTGCAAGCCCAAGACTTCTTTTCCACCACCCCTCGTCGCCTCACGACCATCCCAACGTTCATCACGCCCACACTCCCTGGGCTTATTAATACCACGTCAAACTGGCCTTCAGCTAAGGGCTCGTGTGACTAGCACTGTTGGTCCACCACCAGATTTGTCCTGTGACGCGCTACTGACACAGACAAATGACGGCAGCCCCAAGAAAATGTCACCACATCAGAACTCACAAAAAAGATTCTACTTACAAACCTTCTCTAGTGCGTTTTGGCCAACAATGGTGACCTCACATGGACCCACAGCAATCAGAGTTGAGTGAAGGCTCCGTGAAACATTTGAATTGGACCTGGTTAGTATCTTAGCTTGCAGGTAACATTCTCATAATTTTCTCTTGTGGGCATCATTTAGTTTACCAAGTGAATCTCTTGTAACAATTGCAAGCAGAAGGAAAAAAAGGCTCTATCCCTCCATGTTCACACGTGGCAGAAGTTGGCGGGGAGGGTGGGCAAGAGATAGTGTGGGATGTTGAGAGAACAAATGAAATGCCTTTGGAGCCGATCTGCTGGGTGCTAAGGTAGAATGTGAAAGATGGCACCCCTGGCAACCTGACAGGTGGTCTTACCTCAAGGGTAGAATGAAAGATGTGAGTTCGGACGAATCTGAAGGTTGTCTACCCTAAAGGTAGAATGAAGATGCATCCCTGACAACCTGAGGGTGTCTTTTTCCTAGGTAGAATGAAATATGTGTCTCTGAGTATACCTGAAGGTTGTTGTGTTCCCTAAAGTAAGAATGAAAGGATGTGGTCCGAGTGACAGACATGAAGGTTGTCTAGTATTCTGAAGAGGTAGAAGAAAGATGATGTCCATAACAATCTGAAGGTGGTTCCCCAAAGCACCAAGTAACTATAACTGCTACCAAGGAGCGCATGGGCTTCCTAGCAGGGTTGCTTGAGGGATAGGCGGGTGTGTAAGACATTTTGGCCAGGGTGTCCTTTGCACTGGCGGCAGGCCACAAAAAACAAATGTGCATATCACGATTTCTGTTGACTTCATCTTCTTGGGGCCAAAAGGAGAGATCATTACCTTTATTTAATCAAAGTCTAGACTCACCACAAAAAGAACAAAAAAGGAGGAAAAGAAAACGGGTAAACAAAAGGAGGAAGCAGAAAGTCAATTTTTATCATGTAAAAAAAAATGCTTTGCTACCAAAATCAATGCTTTTACTGTGGGATATTTATGGTTGACTATGAGAGATGTCAATTGTTCTTCTAAAAATAAACTAATAATCCCGTCTCCCACCTTGCTCGATATCACACGGCGCGCGGAAGATGAGCCGCGCTGCTGGGCGCACACACAACACACACATCACCAGACGCAGCACACACACACAAACCACACAGACAACCATAATTCACTTCACAATAATAACCAGGCCAAAAAAAAATAATGGCCCTCGTTTCTTATTGACATCAGCTTAATGCTGGAGACAGGAAAGTGCTCGCTATTACCACCCTGCCAAACCGTAAAATTAAAGATATCAGAAAATTAAGTAGTTATTATCTAGGGTAGCCAGAGAATACCTAACCTGAAAAAAAACCTACGAGGAATCTCCATACCTCACCGCCACACCTCTCCATCCAGTAGCAGTAAAAGCGACGCTGCTGTATCATATATTGGCAATTTTTGATTAGTAGTAATTTATATAAACATGGCAAACCATACAACAAATCTCCCAATTTTTTTTTTTTTTAACTGTATTCCAGAAGTGAATAAAAAGAGGCTCTCGTCCTCACAATTCTTTTTTCCTGACAAAGAGAGTTAAAACCTCTTTCTTCAGCACTCGTCCGACTCTTAGCCCAGACGACAGAGTGGCTAGAAGGCCAGAAGGATCAAGAGGGAAAGGACTGGAACCGCACGACGAGAAGTCGAGTTTTTCGATTCAATCTCTTAATTCCATTCTTGAGAAGCGTAGCTCCCGGTTGTCCGTGACAGACACTGCAGAGACTATATCCCACACCATGGGCTGATGGTCGCAGCAGGAGTACTATACAGAAAGGGCATGCATACAGTGCTGACTCCAAGTCTCATCATGGCTGAGATGAGAGAAGGAGGCTTCATAGGCTAGTCAGCAAGCAGCCAGCAGCGACAGCAGCAGCACCACACCACCACACCACCAACACCATCATCGTCACAGTACAGATCATCATCACCATCCTCATCATCATCACCATCACTGGTCATTGCATACGTCATCACATATCATCATCCTCACCAACCTTCTCCGCCGCTCCTCCTCATCCCACCATCCTCCTCTTCCTCTCCTCGATCATCACCATCAAACGTCATCATCATCAGCATCATCATCCGTCAGACATCAATCACCATCGCTCCTAGCTCTTCAATCCTAGCTATCGTCATTCATCCATAAGAGTTCCTCATAGTTGTCAAAACTGTTCCCAGTAGCTATGACTGTATTATTAGGAGACCCCCCACAGAATTCACCCAGCAGCTCAACGCCCAGCCAGAAGCAAAAAAGCTCTAACACTAACGACTAACAGCTAATACTGTGTTAAACTGCTATAGTGACAGGAAAAAAAGAAGAGAAAAAAAAAAGAAGAGAAAAGAAAAGAAAAAAAAAAAAAAAAAAAAAAAAAAAAAAAAAAAAAAAATAGAACCTCGATGCTTATAGGCCTGCATCGACAATGTCCCTGTTGTACTACTGTGGTCAGACCAACCTGACCTGTCGAGTTTGAGCTCAATGCCTTTTTTTTTTTTTTAAAACATAAATTATAAGTCATTTGATGAAGAATTTCTTTGCTGAGTGTTAAGATTACGCATATCTATGACGTGTTAGCTTGAGCTCCTGCATGTGTCATTTGCTAGTGATGGCTCCCAATCAAGGACAAAAATAGGTTTGTAAGGTTGGGTTTTTTACACCTCGCATCTTTTCCTGTTCTGATTTTATTCCCCGCTTTTGGATCTGTATGGGGCGTGTCAAAACAAAACAAAAGCAACAATGACAGAGACACAGTGACAGTGATAGAGACAGTGAACAATGCCATAGAACAGTGACCAATGATAGAGAACAGTGACAGGACTTAACATGACAATGCAAGAGAACAGTCAGAGGCAACAAGCCGATCATCTGAGACGTTGCACGTGCAAAGAATGTGTGGATGTGTGTGCATCCTCAATTTGAACATCGGCGACCTGAGAGTTGGCAAAGAATGTGTTGTGGATGTGTTTGCATCATCAAAGTTGACATGGGGCGACTGGAGACAGTTGGCAAAGAATGTGTGGACGTGTGTGCATCAATAAGTTGACGATGGGCGCCTAAGATGCTGGCAAAGAATGTGTGGATGTGTTAATGCATGATTAAGTTGACATCAGCAGACTGTGACATTGTTTAAGAAGGTTGGATGTGATGTTGTGCAGATCATTAAGCTGACATGGGCAACTGAGACTTGGCAAGAATGTGTGGTGGATGGTTTTGAAACCATCAAACTGAACGGCAGTGACTCAGATGACAAAGGAGGATGAGTCAGCTTTTCAGTAGGACGGTATCGCTGGGACCGTCCAACATGGAGGTTAGAGAACCACGGTGCCTGCAGGCAGTAATAAGCATCAACACTGAGAGCCAGCGACAGATCATCTATGCCTTTCATGAAAATTACTCAATACTCAGCAAAACAATAATACCCTGAGACGATTGAAACATTCCAGTATAATAAGCACACACATCAAAAAATTGGATGTATTTGCAGATATGGGGGTGTGCAATCCAGATCGCTCGTTTTTTATCACAGACCTGTTACACCCCCTCCAAACCCCACATTTGTGTATCATACCTTAGTACATCTCAGACAAACACTCGTAATTATACGCAAAACAAAACCCTCGTCAATTTTACAGGGTCACAATACGTTTCTTTGCGAACTTTTGAGATTGGAAGAGCCCCTTTTGACCCATATAAAACCACTTCGTTGCCCTTTCGTTTTACCAAGTTCAAGGCCCAAGGCACGCTGGATTTCCTTCTTACATGTTTTGGGACAAAATGGTTTTCAGACAAAACTTCATGTTTTACCAATTTTCTTCTCCCTCCCACCCCCCTCCCCCCGCCCCCCCCCCTATATTTCTTGTGCCTATAATTCCTGTAAGTTCACTTTTTGTCATAAAAAATTACAGCAAAATCTAATGGTCGAACAGTTCGGTTTTTTATCTGGTATATCATCCGCTTAACAAACAAAACCTAATTTTCTAAAACGTTAATTTTCATCTTGGTGACATTAACACACACCAACACACACACAACCCACACCCATGCACGCACACGCGCGCACCACACACACAAACACACCACACGACACACACACCCACACACACCACACACACACACTCACACACACAATCCACAAATCATTACCTTCAGCAGTTACAAAAAAACTGACACAAAACGCTTCAGAAGTGAATGAGATGCTGGACTCCAGCCCGTGAGTCTGAGTGCTTGGCTCTGGTGCTCCACGATTACATGTGCAATGAAGCTTTTTATGCCATTGTAATTATCAGCAGGTCAAATCCTGCATTAAACTCTTAACTTGCGTCTACAATATGTGCCTTCCTTATTGGAAAATAAACACACAAGCTATGCAATTTAGAAACGGTAAAGCACCTGCCAAAAAGATTTAAGCAACTAGAACAGAAATCTGGTTAAAAAAAAAAAAAAAAACCCCAACCGAAAACAACTCCCCAAGTACGGCAACGAGTACATCTTCATGTGTTAATTAATTGTTACTGGAACAATCATGTCATTTCCTTCACAGGCTATAAACAGTGTGTCATTGTAACACTAAGGCACTGAACCGCAAACAAGGGCAAAAAAGCAAACCCCCAAAAAACAAACAAAAAAAAGCAAAAAGCAGGGATTTGCAGAAATATATACTCGCGCACACCAGACAAATCATTACATAAGTAATGTCGTATTGAATCTGAAAAATAAATGGACATATTCATTCTGACCATTCTCCTTTACTCCCACACCTGTTGCTACTCATTGCTGCCCACTAACCTCGCGCGCTCGCGCCCCACCCTCCCCTCTCTCCCCTCTCTTCTCCTTGCATTTTCCCCCAAACGCTCAGCTCAGTTCCGTGGACATACTTACACACCTGATCATCAAACCAGAAAACCTGTACTTCAGCGGGTGGCCATTTAACTTACTCCAGTATCATTATCAGTTTACACACAACCAGCAATCAACAGACAACCTCAACCAACACCAGTTCATGTACACACAGATCAGGCCAGGTCTTAGCTCTCCATGACCTTACTTTCAGTCTCATAACCCTACACTGATCAATCAACCAGAACACATGTACTTTAGGTTGGTCCATTTAACCTTACGTCAGTATCATACCACAGAGCTCAGGTTCAGTTCAGTGACGTATCTTAACACACTGAATCAATCAACCCAGAACACACTGTGCTTTAGGTGTGGATCATTTACCTTACTCAGTAGCATACTAACACCAGATCAATCAACCAGGAAATCTGTACTTTAAGCTTGGTCCATCTTAACCTTACTTCAGTCATCATAGATGGCCAGACACACAAAGGGTCTTAGGCATCATAAAAGCAAAATCAGTTTTTGCGATGCGCAGACAAAAATAAGTGATTTGGCTTCTGTTGAAAATTCTATAATTAAACGAACCACTGACAACTAAACTACACTCCACAGTCTTACGTGAGTTCAGGCGCTTGGCGATTTTTACTTATCTGCAAAAAAGTTCTGCCAAGGTTTTTAGCTTTAAGGCTAATCATACATTTTTTGCTTTTGTTTCATTGGCTGGATACAAAACCGATCTTTTATGATATCACTGCCTCACAAAAAGAAAAGAGAACTAAAGAAAAATGAAAAGGAATGCAGCAGTATATGTGTCTTAAATGATGAACCATCAACACTCTGAAAACAGTAAAAGTCAGTGCCTGCAAAAAGGTGACAGAAAATGTTCCTTATACGTGTGTTCATGTGTTTTTTTTTTGTTGTTTTGTCACTTGGTGTGGTGCGTATGTGCACTGTGTATTATGTATAAATGTTGTGGGGAGACAGAGACAGCAGAGAGAGAGAGAGAGAGAAAGAGACAGACAGAAAGAGAGGAAGCAAGCTTAAAAGGCCATTCACACTCAAATGAGTGGTTCAGGTGACTAAAGCATTGGCACATCACAATGGACTTTGGAACTGATGTTCAGATCTTCACTATGTAGAATGACTGAAGTGGTCAATCCAAACATCAGTAACACACAGATACATGCATGCATCAACTTCATCCCCAGCAGATTTCCTACAAAAAATTGGAACTGTTTGCAAGCAGGGTTTCCACCCCCCCCTCTTCAGATGTCAAACAGTTACCACTTTCATAGAGTAACGGCACGTCCAGAAAATCATGAAAGTTAGCATTTTTGCACAAGATGTGCAAGAAAAAACTATGTCAATTCAGAAGACGCCACGCCACCATTTGAAGACTATCACGTAAATACTTTTGGGGTTAGCCCAATTTGGTTATGGGTCAGTACTTTTGGTGATCCAAATTTTGGGTAGGGTTCAGATTTTTGGGTATGGGCCAAATTTTTGGTATGGGTCGATACTTTTGGGGTTAGCCAAATTTTGGGTATGGGTCTGTCATACTGTGCAGATCGGTCAGCACAATATCTTTACGCTCAAGGAAGCCTGTCAAAATGATTCAAATCTAATCCATCCATTCATGTCACCTGACATGTTGCCATATCTTTTTTTCTCTCATTATTTTTTTTTGGAATATGCTCTAAGCTACACAGCGCCCAACTAACAACCACATTACCATCAACACGCTAATGTTAGGCCCCAGTTATTATGCTCTCATGGAGTTGTACACTAATAATAATTCCCGCTCCCCCCCCCCCCTCTCTCTCTCTCCCTGTCATGCATAAAAGAAAATTTGCTCACATCCTTTTGCCCACACCACAGATACACAATCATACAAGCAACTGAGGTTAGGCCTCAAGTTATCCTGCCCGTGGGTGGTGAAATAATAATCTATCCATCTCTCTCTCTCTCCTCCCCTCTCTGCATGCAGGTTTTAAGCGGCACATATGGCACCCACACAATGCAAACACGACAGACTCATATACCTCGAGTTAACCTGCATCATTGAGTGACCGACTTTGCAAGCCATCCTCTCCACACACACCCACACACACACACCACACACAACACACATACACACACACACACATAACACAACAGGCTGGATGGTCACATCGCAACTACTCCACCTCCCACACACACACACACACATATAACCCACACATCAAGTTATCACCATCATGGAACATGGTAAACTCTTAGTGCAACCAACCTCACCTTCCCTCCCCACACACACAACAACACAAACCCCAACATAAACACACACACGCAAACACCAGTGATAATTCTTACGCACAACTGTGATGTCTCTGATGCATAACTTGCCCATCTGATTGCACTGGGATTCAGACCAGTGTTTTGCAAAAAACTGTACCAAAATTTACCATGCTGCAACTGATTTTCTTCTGCACGCATTAACACTCTGAGCAGTGCATCACGCAGAGCGGGCTTCTATCATCACGCCAAAGGGCGAACATTAAATCTCCGCCAAACGATCAACCATTTTAGAACGTTCTGATCGATGAACACTTCTGCTTGAAACTCTTCTCTACAGAAAACCAACAAGAGTCGTCAAAACTAGACTAGGCCTATCCAGTCTTTTGATTGGCACCACAGATCATTGATTCAGCTAGGTGGGAAAAAGATGTGAATCGTAAGAATTTTGGCTTTTCAGCAATCAAATCCTGACAGTTCAGGCTGTGGGCTCAGGGTGATAATCCAGATAATGAAACAAAAGTCAATATGAGACAACATAGACCATGTCGGAAAATTAAAATGGCTCTGTTTCCTGGAACGTACGAATGTGCTGCTCACAGAGCAAGGAATGGCCGTCTACAATTGCGTCTTGTAGGTTCCACACGGGCTTCGATGATCATGGCGCATGGCAACTGGAATTTGGTCATCAATATAAATTTCATTATTACAGGAAATGGCTGACAGAGTGGGAAATTCTGTGATGAAATTCAAAGAGACAACCCATACATCAAGGTTCACTGTTAAAATCCGGATAGAGTTGGTACTTCTTATGTTGGTGTGATAACATTTTAAAAGCACAGGGACAAATAGATAACAGATAATAGATAGGCACTGTCTAGAATGTTTATTAACTCATTCTAAACACTCTTCCACCACCTCTTTCTTTCTATTCTCTTTCTACACCTCTATTTAATTATACTCTTCTTTAAAGCCTTCTTTCTCATAGCATTTTATGTTGTACGCCAGGTGAAAGCAAAGTGTGTGTTGTGTGTGTGTGGTGTGTGGTGTGTGTTGGTGTGTGTGTGTGTGTGTGTGTGTGTGTTGTGTTTGTTTGAATAGTGTGGTTCCACATTTTCTAGCAGTTAGTAATGGTGACCCCCTTAATATATTCTTGGAACCCCCCCACTGAAATTTCGGAAGTGAGTTTTTCGTACTGAGTCTGACCCCTCTAATTTTTAGGAACTAATTATCACCCACACAACACACACACACACACACACACACAGACCACAGTACACCTGACCGTAAGTCCGGAGTTCTCCTTGGACATGGGATGGTAGACCAGCAGGCCGTCTCTCGTCATGGGAAAACGGAATTCCATCTGTGCCTGGTATGCCAGTGGTGGAGGAGACACTGAACTTCAGGTGGGACTCCAAGTAGGGAAGGTGACTGGCATTGCCCTGCCGTTCCCTGCAACAGCATAGTCCACCGTCACAGCTGCCCGTCCTTTGGGAGTCTTTTTGTGAACAAGCATATGAATGGGGCGGGCATGGAGCGCAGGTGGGGAGGGGGGAAGGATATAAAGAAGGGCTGTCAGCTAAGTGACAGATCGTTTACACTTTAACTCATTGCTGACATTAAGGCAGGTTTTTTAAAATAACAACTCAGTAGCACACACCCATACTGAGAAGGGGTATGTGGGGATTCAAAAAAAAAAGGAATTTTTCTGCACAACGCCGCCAATATGCAGTGCTGTTATATGGTTAACAGTGAGGGGTTGACTCAACATCTGGATTCAACTTGATCATGGATGCCCTCACCTACAGTTTTTTATCTTGCCGGATTTGTCCAAATTTGGCTGGATTTTTATTTTTTCCAAAACTTGATCACGTCTAAGAAATACGTTTTACATAGGGAACTTCCCCATAACTATCACTAAATCTCCAGTTTTGGGCTACAAGAGCTTTACATTTTGAATTCCAGTACGACATGGCCTTAATGCCATGACAGACGGGGCAGGCAAAGTCTCTGAGATAGTCCGCGTCCGTGGTCCAGAATTGCCAAGTTAACCCGTACGGCCAAGACTATCCGTGACATGAAACACGATGCTCAGCGGATCACAGTTCAGAACTTTCCGCTCCTGTCGACAGTCATCTCTCTTACTCTCTTACGAGTTTGCCACGACAGACGACGTTCCAGTCATACAGAGCTGCCTTTCTGGTCATCAGATCATCTCTTTTGGCGAGGATAACCGAGTGCTGCCATTTAACACAGAGAGCTGCCTTTCCTGTCAAGCAATGACATCGCTCCTTACTAGTCCACGATGCGCAACACCGCAGACGAGCTAGCTTTCTGGTCATCAGATCATCCTCGCTTACTGTCACAATGGATTTACACCAGACATAGCTGAGCCCCTCTGTCATCAGATGCACTCTCTCTTACTGTCACGATGGTAGCCACGGGAGAGAGCGGAGCTTTCCTGTCGGTCCTCATCACTCGCTTTACTGGGTCACATTGGTGTAACGGCAGAGAGAGCGGAAGAGAACGGTTCTGGTCCGTCAGCAAAAAAAATCAGCATCTCAGTCGGAAAATTCCCTTAACTGTCCATGAAATTTACACTTAAGACAGGAGCTGATTCTTTGCTGTCATCGAGC
Source organism: Conus betulinus (assembly GCA_016801955.1). Taxonomy (NCBI): domain Eukaryota; kingdom Metazoa; phylum Mollusca; class Gastropoda; order Neogastropoda; family Conidae; genus Conus; species Conus betulinus. The sequence goes on along the minus strand of JADBJO010019461.1, from coordinate 6,759 downwards.
ATCATCCCCTCTCTTTACTGCCACGGGGATTATACCACAACAGAGCAGCTTAAAGCTTCATCTGTCCTCAAATCATCTCTCGTACTGTCACGAATGGGTTTACACAGACAGAGCTAGCTTTCTGTGCATCAGAATCATCTCGCTTACTGTCAACTATGGTTTTAATGAGAAGAGGCTGATTTGCAATGGCTGCGGTGTCAGGGCGAGTTGGGCACAAAATCCAGGCCACTAGTGATCAACATGGGCGACAGCGCACAAGAGACCGGCGGTCATGCTCATGTTACTTTACTGTGGCTGTCCTGTTCACACTGGGGGGAAATGATTTCATTAGACCAGAGGTCCCCCCAGTCCAGCGCCAGTTTCCTCCACTAACTCACTACAACCACTGCAACTTTTTATTTTTAACATGTTGTGTGTAGCCAAGGACACACAATTACATACAGCCCAAAAACAACACATAGGCAAACTAAAACATGCCTACACAATCCACACAGCCACTATCCGACCTAAATCGTGCCGGGGGGCCTTGCGCGCCAGACCCTCAGGAAAGCCAGAAAATCCACTTCCAGCCACCGCCCCCACATACCAACGCAGTACCCCGAAACCACACATACCCACCACCATTAAAATCTCCTCTGTGCACGGCAAGTGCTTGGCCCTTTAAGCGTGCAACCAGGATAGGATGCCACATGTTGTTCAGAGTGGCCCAATAAGCGCTTCGGTTAGGGCTAAAGAGGCACCCAGAAAAGCATCACAGTACAACACGACCCATCCCAACAACCCGTCGATATTCTTGTAATCACTATGTGGAATAGACGCTTAATTTGAATACAGCACAACATAAACCGGTGCACACACAAACAAAACACCCACCCATACACACACTACACCACACCACTCACAACGACACACACACTCACCTCAAATAAGCACATAATACTCTATACATCAAATGACACACACACATATACCCTAATACCACAAATGCACACACACACAAAGACATCACCTCAAATTAACACACACACGCACACACACACACAACCCATTCTATTCTGTACCTCAAACGACACCCAGCACGGTACGTCACCTGAACCAGCACGCGGCTCACATAACACAAAGACATTTGCATCAAATTACACACATAGTACACTCAACATACCCCACAATAAGTGCCGACTTTCTCGTTCACCGTTATATCTGGGTTTTTCTGCTACTCTGAGCGTCTCTCAGGAGCCGCCCCGCTGGTAGGTCAAAGTTGACATTCGGACACAGCCGTTTGAAATTGTACTTTGACCTTGATCCCGATCCTGCCATGAAGTTTCCACTCCACCAATGTTTATATTAGCTCAAAAAAACAAAAAGTCTGTGATCCAAATGACTACGATGCGGATTTGTACGACTGTAACCTTCAAATTGGTCATTGTGCACTGCATCCCCCATCTGCTATCATTGTGCAATGCATCACCCCATCTGCTAATCCCCAAGCAATGAGTTCTACCTATTCTACCCTATACAGTCTGTCAAAGGTGACCTTCTATTTCATTCCCCTCTGGGGTTTTTCCAGAAGCTCTAAACTTTACTACACACTGTTTGGAGAATACTGTCTGCTGCTTCCAGAAATGGCTGGCCATTTCCAAAAGGACTTCAGCTGAACTCTTGAAAAGTGTTACCCCACGTCACCATTGGCTGAGCTTGTGTCCAGTGTGACAACAAATGGACAGTGATGGTGGGGTGTCACACCACGGTTAAATTCAACTACTGCTGCGCCACACTAATAACAATGACTGAGAAGGTTGTGTCGACTGTGCAGGTGGTACTTTCACTTGTTTGTGTGACTGTACTGGTATACCTGCCTGGTTGGTTGACTGTACGGTTGTACCTGCACTGTGGCTGTGTGCACTGTCGAGGGTCCCCTGCACTTGGTTAGTCTCGAACTGTGATATGTACCTGCACTTGGTTGTGTGGACTGTACGGGTCCACCGCACTTGGTTGTGCGACTGTACAGGTGTATCCTGGGGGGGCACTGTTGTTGGATAGTACAGATGTACCTGCCCTTGGTTTGTGTGGCTGTGCGGTCGAGTTGTACCTGCACTGTGTGTGTTGACGACGTGCCAGGTGTACTGCACTTGGTTTGTGGACATCCCCCGCTGCACTCGTTGTGTGGACTGTGGCAGGTGTACCTGCACTTGGTTTGTGTGACTGTGCGGGAGTACCTGCACTGGTTGTGTGGACTGTGACGGTGTGTAACCTGCACTTGGTTGTGTGGACTGTAGCAGTGTACGGCTCTGCGCTTTGTTGTGTCAACTGTATTGGTGGTACTGTGCACTTGTTGGGGGTGGACTGTGCAGGGTGTACCTGCACTTGGTTGTGCTAGACTGTTGCGTGGACCTGCACCTGTTGTGTGGACTGTATGGGTGTACCCTCGTACTTGGTTGTGGGAGACTGTGCGGGTGTACCTTCACTTGGTTGTCTCGACTGTGCAGGCTGTACCTGCACTTGGTTGTGTGGACTGTACGGTATACCTGCACTTGGTTGTGTGGCACTGACGGGTACAAGGTTTTGTGGACTACCTGCACTTGGTTGTGTGGACTGTACAGGTGTACCAGTGCATTTGGTGTGTGGACTACTGTACCTGCACGGGTTTTTGGTACCTGCACTTGGTTGTGTGAACTGTGCGGAGTGTACCCTGCACTTGATTGGGTGGACTGTACGGGTACCTCCACTTGGTTGTGTGGTGTGCGGGACCTGCACGATGTTTGTGTACCTGCAGTTACCTGCCTGGTTGTGTGGACTGTGCGATGGTGTACCCTGCACTTGGTTGTGTGGACTGTGCGGGTGTGGACGCGGTGCACTTTGTGGTTGTGTTGACTCGCCATGCGGGGAGTTAACCTGCACTTGTTTGTTTGTGTAGCTGTGCGGGTCGGTGTACCTGCACTGGTTGTGTGGGGACTTACGTGTTGGACCTTCAACTGGTTGTTTCCACTGTATGGGTGTACTTGCACTTGGTTGTGGGGACTGTGCAGGAGTACCGTTCACGTGGTTGTGTGTACTGGGCATGTGTACCTCACTTTGTTGTGTGGACTTAACGGGTGTACCTGCCTTTGTTGTAGCTACCTGTATGGGTGTACTCACTTGGTTTTGTGGACTGTGCAGTGTACCTGCACTTGGTTTTGCGGACTGTGCAGGTGTACCTGCACATGGCTGTTTCGATTGTATGTTTACCTGTACTTGGTAAGTGGACTTGTTCGTTGTACCTGCACTGGTTGTATCGCCGTGCGGGTTACCTGTGCTTTGTTGTTGTCACTGTGCGGGTGTACCTCATGGGAGTGTGGGACTGCTGGTGTACCTGGCCTTTGTTTGTATCGACTGTGCTGTGATGTACCTGCGGGGCGGGTGTCGACTTGTGTCCGACTGTGACGGAGAAAAGTGTAAACCTGCAATGTGGGTTGTAGTGGACTGCAGGAATGTAGACAACTATATAACATTGGTTGTGTGGACTAGGACAGATGTACCTGCACTTGTGGTGTGGACTGTACGTGGTGTAAAACCTGCACGGGGTATTGATGGCCTAACAGTTTACCTGCACTTGGGTGTGGGGCCATTACGGGTGTCCCTGCACTTGGGTGTGTGGACATGTGCAGGTGTACCTCACTTGTTGTGCGTACTGTGCAGGTGTAACCTGCACGTGGTGGGGGGCTGTGTGGGACTGTATGGTGTAGGCGGGGCTGTGAACGTGTTTGTTGTGTGGACTGTGCGGGTGTACCTGCACTTGGTTGTCGCGACTGTGCCAGGTGTACCAGAGGGGGGTGCCCTTGGTTGTGGACTGTGGGCGTGGTGGGTGTGGCGCTGTACGGTATACCTGCACTTGGTTGTGTCGTACTGTACATGTTGACCTGCATTTTGTTGTGTGGACTGTGCAGTGTCCTGCACTGGTTTTGTGGACTGGTATGGTTGTACCCGTGCCCGAAATTGGTAAGAATGTGGACTATACGGGTTGGGTGTAGCCATGCACTTGGTTGTGTGGGACTGTACGGTGTAAACCCTTCACATTGTTTGGTAACTTGTGCAGGGTGTACCGTGCATGTGGTTATGTTTGACTTCGGGGGTGTACCTGCACCATTGTGGTGGTGGATTACGGTGTACCTGCACATTGCTCTTTGTTGGACCTTGGTCTGGTGTCCGCACTTGGTTTTGTTACTGTTCGGTGTCCCTGCACGTTTTTTGTGTGTAGCTGGGCGGGATGTATACGGGCAACTTGACTGTGTCACGTTATGGGTTACCCGTGCACTTGGTTGTGTGACGTGTATGGGGTGTACCTTCACTTGTTAGTGGGACTGACGGTGAAGCGTACCTTGCAGCTTTGTGTAGACGTGGTGCAGCGTGTACCTGCACTTATGTTTGTGACTGGCGGGATGGTACTGCGCTTGGTTTGTAATGAAACTGTGCAGGGTGTTTACCTGCACTATAGAAGGTGGAATATGTGTTGGACTGATATGGGTGTACGCGTGCACATTCGGGGTTTGTTAACCTTTACAAAAAAAAAAGCGGATGTACCGGCACTTTTTGTGCCCGACTGTAAGCGAAGGTGTTATGCCGTTGCTGGACCATCAGTGATTGGGCAGTGCCCATCAACAAAATATCGAAGTTCCTGTCGCCTCTCAGTGTTGCTTGATGACCAAGATTTGTCCAGTTAGGTCAATGACCAAAAACACAAAGGCAAGTAAAAGAAAAAAAAAAAAACCATGCACCTCACACAAAACCGGGGCAGCAAACTGAAACATCACAGCAACTGTTGTTTTGAGATTTTAAAACAATTTGATGATTGATTCCTATTACATGTTTTTTTTTTTTGGCTTGATTTTTTTGTTTATCATAACACAGTTCAAAACCTCAATTTGAATTTTCTTCTTCCAAGATTAATTTGGAGTTGCAGGTATGTGTACGTTGACCAAAAAGAAGCATGGTTAAAAATGGTTAAGCATCTCCTACCATTGCTCAGGTAGGGGGTGGGGGTTGGTGGAGTAGGGATCAGAGTTTAACTAAAGTTAAGAGAACATGTCTTTTGCCCTTGTCTGCATTGTTTTGCATGTGTTTGTGTGTGTGTGTGTGTGTGTGAGTGGGTTGTGTGTGGGTGTGACAGCATATGTATTCTTGTAATGGGTATGCGTTGGTGTTGACCTCGTATGCACAATACACTCCAGTATTTGTCCATACTAGCGGTAGAAAAGTCGTCGTTGTCTCCACAGTCGTGCACCAGGCGGTCAACTACACACTTTCATTTATGGCTTTCTCGGTTTGTAATGACAATCATCCCCTTGGTCTTCGTACCAACAGTCTGTCCAGCGATCACCTCCGTGATTACTCCTCGCTCTGTCTGCGTCTATCCTGAAGAACAAATCATGTCTGAAATTTCTTGATAACTATTTTTTCCTTTAGTTTCTTCCAGACTTCTCTGGTTTCCTGTCCAAGCAACTTGCCTCAAATCCATATAACTTAAGTGGTTGAACAAGCCATAGGCGTTAGGAAGTGGAGAAAATGGCCAATCAGTTCTCAAGGCCAATTGTGTATAAGCATTTGTTTTGACACGTTAAATGGCTTATTAAACTGTTGTCTAATATAAAATCATGGGGATGTTTTTTTTTTGTGGTTGTTTTTATGTCAAGAAAAGGGTGGGGACTCATGCCTGAAAGCATATTTTTCAAACGCGTATTGGTGCCTCATCATGTTCCTGTCACTGACGCTTCACAAAGATCCCCACCTGACGTCATCCACAGCATCCTTCGCCCCCAACCTAACCAGAAGGTTCCTTATGGAGAATTGTGTGGAGGTCACGGGCACGGTTGCAGAGAAGACTGTTACATCATCAAGTCGCCCATGGTATTCCAAGACAGAGAGGCATAGACATAGTAGAGGAAAAGTCAACGCCATGAGATGCCTTTCATGAGTCTTGAACCTCTACTCCATAATGTCACTCCTAACTCCCTCTGTAGGTCTAGCTGGGACATCAGGTCGTAAAATTCCAGTAACTCTGTCTTTTTCCCGTTGAAAGTGGAGGTTATCCGCTGTGGATAAGGGAAATAAAAATTGCCAGTAGGTACCACCTGAGTTTGTATCGAAATTTGCTGCTGAAATGCCCTCTCTCAAAAGTTGTTTTTTTTTTCTTCCACCAAAAAAAAGGAGTGTTTTTTGAAAACTTCTGTTCAGGCTCTTACTGACCGGAGGAAAATCTAAAAAAACCCCTGAAATGTCTAAGTCTGTGTGTGTGTTGTGTGTGTGTGGTGGTGTGTGTGCTAGTGATTTGTGTGTGTTGTTTTGAAGTTAAAATGTTGAAACTTATGCTTCCTAACATGGCAGGTCGTGCAGCGTGTCTGAGGTATGTAAGTGTTGTCGTTCACTTCTCATTCCACCCACATCCTACACCAACTTGTTCCTACAGCTGTTTCTAGTCTCTGAGGAGGAATGGTGTGTCCTCCATCTCAGGGGGTGTCCACCACATCACAAAACGTGTTCCTACAGTCTGGTATCATCTCGTCCCCCTTGATCGCCCAGACTCTTGCCACGCACAAGCATCAGATTATGCATTTTTGTCCCCACTGATCACCAAAAAAAAAAGAAAAAAAAAAAAAAAAGACAAAAAAAACCGGAAAATGTTGACCTTTGCCTGCTCTCAATATTGAACTTCTTTGCCATTCTTTCATGAATGAAACCTAGTGACACTGAATGCTTTTTCCTCTTGCTTCCATTTTTCTAAGTGAA
>JADBJO010019460.1:20000-33230 GCA_016801955.1 Conus betulinus | reverse complement strand
CATTCTCAACAAACCTATTACATGTTACTTTAGAGCTGTTTGATCCCAGAAAGGGGCATGGGCATTAAAATCACCCCAAAACTATCCATTTTTTCTGAGAGAAATCCGTATTTTTAAGCCAGTCTGTATCGTCCTCCTTTGGACCAGCTGGGTAATACACTGATAATATGTTATATATTGAGCACTCATTTACTTTACTGCAGCACCGACAGCAAAACAACCTGTAAAATTCTGAAAGACCCATTACATTGTTGTTTCGTAAGAGTTAGTCTTCAAGTTCGATATTTATTTAATCATTTTGTGAAAACCCAAGAGGGGGGGGGGGGGGGGGGGGGGGGGGGGGGGGAGCAAAAAGAACCCCTTGTAAATACCACATAGAATTTAAAAAAAAAAAAAAAAAAAACCCCCCACACACACACACACACACACAATAAGTGTGGGTGATGTTAAGACAGATATGTCTCTCATTTCGAATATCATTAAAACCCCATTCTTGCACCGTCCCAAGGTTGCCACATTTCAAATCGTTGATGGAAGTTTTGCCCCCAGCTAGGGAGGCTCTGTGGAACGTGGAAGATCTGCGCAGGACCGGATCTTGCTGTTCTCCTGGGCCTCTCCCAGAAAGGGGGTGGATCACTCTCCCAAGGTTCCTCGCAAGGAAACTGGACCCTCGGCCGTTCGGGTGAAGGCTGTCTCTCATGTTGTTGAATCTTGTTTGAAGATTATCATGGGGAGACAAAGACAACCCTTGGTTCCCTGGTGAGTTCAGTCAAGAGGAGTACGTTGAACAGCTCTCGTTTGGGACGCAGTGACGGGTCACGTACAGGTGACACTCTGCTCACAATCACTTTCACCCTTAGGCCTTGCAGACAGAATCTTTTTGATCTCTCGAACCAGAGACTGACTTGCTGTCTTTGGGTCTTTGGTCTTCAGATCGTTCAGGCCGCAGTGGGTGACTATGGCGTCTATGCGTCCCTTGGCCATCGTATCGGCAGCTTTAAGAGCACCCTCAATGTCACCAACAGTGGAACATTTTGACTTGACATCAAATCCATATGACACCCCTAGCCCTGTTTCCATGTACACCATTCAACGTTGAGTCATGAAGAATAGCAACAACTGGCATATCTGGAGACCTTTCTTTCTCTGTTTTGGAACTGGCATTCTTGTTAACTTCAGATTGCGCATTAAATATGACGTCATGTTTAGATTTTGCAGTGACGTTAATGTTTTCTGTACTGTTCTTTTGATTATTTCTTTTGTTTTGTTTCTGGTTTTTTCCCTTTTCTTTCGAGGTCCACCGTCCCTACAGTCATTTCAGTTGTCGACTTAATTGTAGGGATCGGTGGAACTACCTTTGCTATGTCCGCATAGGAGCGATGAGCAGGGTAAGGAATTGCGTCCGTCTGGGTTGACAGTTGACACATCTTGCTTTTGGAATAGGCCTGCTCAGTTTTTCTATTAATTCTTTTTGCTCGCTGATAGTTGTTTCGAGCCGCGAAATTCTTTCACACAGGTTTCCCACAGCCACAGCCCGGTCGCCCCCGCCGCAGCCCCGGCACCGGCAATCCACAGGGAGCAGTCAATGTCAAGTCGTCAAGAGGAGGCAACCCACCGGATGAGACACTGCACTGCTGCCGAGTCACTTCGGTGGTGTTCAGTGGCGCCTGTTCTGATCTAACATACGCAGGACACCACCTACTAAGCCCCCCTACTGACGACAATAATTGCTTAGGTCGCGGAGCCGGCGTGAGTGAGCTCTCTCCCTCCGAGGGCGCCACCACGTCCGTCCAACGACAGCCCCCATGGACTCGCCGATACCGGTGACCCCGACGGAACCAAACCAAGGCCACAGACGTGGAGAGGACATCGAAATTGAGGTCACCATGAGAGCAGGGCATGAAGGGCCACAGAATTTGAGACTTTTTTTTTTATGCTGATCGATGACAATGAGGATGATTAGATGATGCTACGGATTTCCATTTCGGTCTGAGACTACATGACAGGGCTGTACTCTACGCTTCCTTTCATAATATATCCCGGCGTCAACCAGGCCCGAGAGATACAGGCACCTGCAGTGTTGGTCAAGAAATTTGAGCAACACTCTCAGAAACGCATCCATTAAGTGGATGAAACTCGACTGTGTGGTCCCAGTCTTCCCAACTGAGTCCGCAGCAAACTCAATTCTGGGTAGGAGCCGGTCGGGGCAGAAAAAACCCACATGACTTCTGACCCACGACCTCCCAGCCGGGAGTCCGCGACGCTAACCACTTCGCCACGGTGGCTGGTGTGATCTATTTTTTTTGCTTGAAGAAGACCCAAGAGGTCGAAATGCATCGTGCCTTGTCCTGTACTTTGTTTGTCAATGTCCTTGGCGACAACTAACCCCCACTCTTTCTAAATTTTGCTTCGTTCTCCGCCATCAGTCGCTCCATTTTGAAACTATCTATCTGTCTGTCTGCCTGCCTGCCTGTCTGTCAGTCTGTGTCTGTGTGTCTGTCTGTCCGTCCATCTGTCTGTCAGTCCGTCCGTCCGTCCGTCTGTCTTCTGTCTGTCTGTCTGTCTGTCTGTCTGTCTGTCTGTCTCTCTCTCTCTCTCTCTCTCTCTCTCTCTCTCTCTCTCTCTTCCCCCTATGTTTTACTTATAATCATTATCACTGTCTTCTATTTTTTTTTCTTCCACGTTCTACCCTTAATTTGTTTTTTTTTTTTTTTCCCTCTCTTTAATTTCTTTCCCCCCCCAAACCCAATAATCCAGGTCACTGGCCACGTATAGATGTGGCTCAGGTATGCAGGGAGAGTCAACCATCAGTCTGCGCCATCCAGCACGTCCAAGAGCCATGGGGCTGTGAGACAACAATCCTGCCAGGATGGGTCCCTTGGGGGGTTGTCTACCTCCCGGTCTGAATTCTGATTGTTTTGAAAAGGACAGGGACGGGAGTTTGGAGGTGGGGGAAGGGGAATGGGGGTGAGTGATGGAGGGGGGACGAGGACATGGCCGTTAAGAAAGTGGTCGTTAGTTGCCTGTCCTTGCCTCTCAGTGTGTGTGTGTGTGTATGTGTGTGTGTGTGTGTGTGTGTGTGTGTGTGTGTGTGTGTGTGAGTGTGTGTGTGTGTGAGTGTGTGTGTGTGTGTGTGTGTGTGTGTGTGTGTGTGTGTGTGTGAGTGAGTGAGTGTTTGTGCGTGCGTGCGTGCGTGCGCGTGCGTGCGTGCGTGCGTGTGTGTGTGTGTGTGTGTGTGTGTGTGTGTGAGCTTTTACACCTCTTTTATCATCAGCTTTTGCTTTGAATGCAAATAAATGCTCTGAGAACCCTGTTTCACCAGTTCTTGTGTGTCTGTCACCTTTTTTATTTTCTCATCATAATTTCAGCCACGGCCTTTCTTCAGATATTTACACGCATCATTCGTGTGACTCTTCTTCTTTTTGCAACGACTTCACCGCAGTTTCTTTTGTTCGCAGCGTTTGGCAAAATGGCCGGCCTTTCCATATTTGAAACATATCTGGGGTATTCTGGTCGACAGTCCTGTCACTGTCATTTCTGGTGGTGCGGGTCACAGCTGTGCTATGCGTAACCTTCAAAAGTGAATCACAAGTTTCAGATCTCAATCGCTCAGTCTCTTCGAAATTTCTCAGGACTACTTTGAAATCACTAATATCATGCCTCTTGTCACTTTAAGTAATCACAGCCATAAATGTCTGGAAACGGTCTGGTTCACCTATCATTCCAATGCAGTTAGGAGACTGTCGGAAACTTGTTTCACCTGCATTCCTTGGCATTGAGGTTGCTGTTTCTCTGCTCCGATGACATGGTCTTTTTCATCCTTTCATCATTCGTCTTCACGAGCGAAGTTAGCTCAGTGTACAAACCTTTGATTCTTGGAGTGCGTGAACTCGCGTAATGCTGACGTAGAACCCTTTACAGCTGCGTTTTCATCATCCACAGCTTCTCTCATTACTAAAACAAACATTTATTTTTCAAAAAAAAAACCTGAATAAGTTCAGCAAATTCTTCTTCGTTTTTGTCTTTGTCGATATCATCATTATCTTCTGCCAATACAACGGCTCTCGGTTTTTGTAGTCTTATACGACCAAGAAATGTTACCTCCCATTGTTTATAATTCCTTTCATCACCATCGATTAAAAGACGAGTTTACCTCGTGCAGGGCCCATAACCTGTAGCGGAACCGTTACGACTTGACATGACGGAGGAACAAAAAAATAAAAGTCGTCCAAGCGTTTTCACAGAGAGAAAAGAACAATAAGAACCGTTTCTGGGCAGATGGAAGAGGAATGATCTCCCTTGTTTAATATACACCAGTCACTGAATGTCTTTTTACCAAAACATGAACAATCGTAAGATCACGCTGCGACACACACACACACACACACACACACACACACACACACACACACACACACACACAGACCAGACCGACAGGCCGAACGCCACACAGACAGACAGAGACAGGCAGACAGACAGACAGACAGGCAGACGGGCAGACAAATACAACACTAACAGCGGAATACAAGGATACATAAGAAAGAAGGTCGAGAGTAAAACAAGCCAACACCTCCCCAACCAGCAATACCAACAGAAGACACGTTGTGTGACAGAACTGCAGAACCAGATATCCTTTCAGGGACCGGCTGTCATTGATTTACCAAATACTTCCACGCTAGCGTAAAGAGAAGAAAGATAGGGGAAAGAATGTACGGTCGTTGGGGAGGGGGGAGCTGGAGGCTGGAGGGTATTAAAGAGACGGAGTTGGTGAGTAAACAGGCAACTGACTGCAGAGGTGTGACATAGTGTCGATGTCTACCCAGTCTCTCTCTATCCATCCTTTTCCTCCTCCCCCGAGAACATTCCATGACTGTTGTTGAAGTTGCTCTATGTACTCTGACCCGTTTTCGTGGCAGCTGACCAACATCTGTTAGAGCGATGGGCCCTGACCTCCCTGACGACAGAAGACTATGAAGCGCTGGGACTATGCTGTGTCTTCCATGGCTGTGGAGCCATTCTGCCCAATAAGGAAAAAAAAAAAAAAAAAACACTGGTTGACGCCATCATCTTTAAATTCGGTATTTAGTATTCGCACTTACTTCAGGTGATAATTATGGGGCCTGTAGGGACACTCATTTTGGAGAGTGGAGTGAGGGTATCTTTGTTACACCAAACCTAACACCACCAGAACTGACGATGTCAGAACCAACTGCGTAAGTCAGAAAATGCGTCTGGAAAATATGTCACCGTCAAATTCAACCCAATCAGGTAGGTATGCGTTACCTCACCCTCATCCTCCCCCCCCCCCCATTCCCTCTACCAGCCGCCCCCTATCCCCGGACCCATTCCACTGTGCTAGCTGAAAAACAAATTGTTAAAAATAAAATGGCAGAAAAAAAATTCCGGACACAGAAGTGCTCGGCCAAGCAGACCTGCAGAGCATCCACATTATCCTCGTGCTGTCTCAGCTTCGAACGGCAGGTCATGTAGCTCGCATGCCAGACCACTGGCTACCCAAGAGACTTTTTTACAGTGAGGGGCAACAAGGAAAGCGTTCCCATGGAGGTCAGAAGAAACGCTTCAAAGACACTCTCAAAACATCCCTGGAAGCGTTTAACATCAACACATGGAACACACTGCTATGGATCGAGCTAGATGGTGCTACTCTATCCACAAAGGTGCCAATTTATGTAATGTAATGTAATGTAAAAGGATATTTATAGAGCGCTTTACCTCGTGAGAGCCCAAAGCACATATTACAGAAAAACATGATAAAATTATAATTCTAATTCAAAGCGCGCGCGCGCGCGCGCACACACACACACACACATACACACACACACACACACACACACACACACACACACACACACACACACACACACACACGCACGCATGCGCGCGTGAAGAAAAGAGGACAGCTGCAGCGCAACTAAAGAGACAGGCAAGGAAAGCCCGCGCCGGCAATCAAGAGCGGGTCTCCCACATTGCCTGTCCAAGCTGTCACCGCACATTCCGTGCACGCCTCGGCTTGATCAGCCACCTGCATATCCACGAATCACCTCACCCCTCTCACCCTCAATCCGAAGATGACGGAAGTGGTTCTCGTCGACTCCAAGGACGAACAACGACCTCACCCCTTCTCATCTTTCCCCCCATCCCCTCTGCCGATCTCCCCCCCCCCCCCCCCCCCCCCCCCCCCCCCCCCCCCATTCCCCAGACCCATTCCACGTGCTGGCTGAAAACGTCGGTGAAGTTACATGCTTTGATCTGTCGATTAGAGCTGAAGGTAGGAGATATATCTGACACTGAGTCATCACCACCAGGATGATACCACGTTAAAATGGACCGCAAAATTTGCAATATGGCACCGGGAACTCGGTGACTGACCTGCTTGGGTGATCAGGCATACTTCTCATTAATTAATCAATTAATTAATTCATTCATTATTCATTAATCCATTCATTCATTCGTTCATTTAATCATCCAGTTATTCATTCGTTTCTTGATTTGTTTGTTCCTTCCTTCCTTCCCTTCTTCCTTCCTTCCTTCCTTCTTTTATTCCTTCATTCATTCATTCGTTCGTTTGTTCGTTGGTTCCTTCAATCATACATTCATTGACTCATCTATCGTTCCATCTATACACCCATTCATTCTCTGGTCTAACCATCATTATGTTAATTCATGGATGTATTTAGATCAGGCGTGTGGCTGTTCACAAATAGCATTTGTATATGGTTTAATCCATTTTGATCATTCGATACGCTAAGATCAGGGGGAAAAACAAAACAGACCATCAAGAGAACATGGTGCATAAGAATGAAGTTAGCCACGTGCGGTTCACAAGAACTTTGTACGGAACAAAAATAAATCAACATGAACAGCACATTGACCTCAACTTAATCACAGACGGAAGGAAGGAACATTCGAAAAAAAAAAAAAAAAAAACCCCTTCTTTCCCACATCACAAAAAGTATTACACCCTCCCCCCCCCCCCACAATCTCTCTCTCTCTCTCTCTCTCTTTCGAGTGCGCGCGCGCGCACGCGAGCGTGCGTGTGTGCACCATTTCAAAGTTGAGCCATCAAAAACACATAAGTAGAAGGAGTATTGAAACTTGAAGAAAAAAAGTAAATTCATTAGAATCTGAGAAAAAATGAAAGTAGATACAATAAGATATGAGCACCATTATCTATCTATCTATCTATCTATCTATCTATCTATCTATCTATCTATCTATCTCTATCTATCTATCTATCTATCTATCTATCTATCTATCTATCTATCTATCTATCTAGCACAGAGATATCTATCTATCAAAGCAAGCTCTGGCAGCTAGAGATCACAGCGCATCTATCTATGACGCTCTACTAAACACAGATTCATCAGCGCAGAAAACTGCTCTTCGTCATGACGTTCTGTACTTCAGAACACAAATCTTGTTCTTCCCTTCCATATCTTTCATCATGTGGCATCTGTCTCTCTTCTTCCCCCCCCCACATCTCCCCCCCCCCCCCCCCCCCCCCTCCCCCCTTCCCCGAAAAAAAATGTTCTCTCTCTTCACATATCGAGGACCAAAGAAAAATGTTGGTCAAAAAAAAAAAGTTCTTAATATCGAGGACCAAAAAAAAAAGAAAAATAGAAAAAAAAAAAGAAAAAATCCTGAATGAAACCGATTTTTATCTCCAATTTTTTTGTTTCTTGTTCTGTGCATTTATAGGAGCGAGCACAATATTCCCAGTGAGTTTGTGTGACAAGAATTGATTTTGTGTCCTTCTGTAACCATTTGATTGTGCGCGTCCGAGGTCATGTCTTTTTTCCTTTTCCCCGTTTCTCTCTCTCTTTTGCTCTCTTTTCAATTGTGGTCCATGGCTGATGATCAATAATTCATATTTATTCAACTTTCTCTCTGTCTCTGTCTTCCTCTCCCTCTCTCGCTCTCTCTCTCCCCCCCCCCCTGCCCCACCCTCCTCCACCTTTATCCTTTTGGTACCTGTCTCTCTTTATTCACAAATACTCAATGTCTTTCATTTACCATATCTGTCTATTGCTCCATCTTTCTTTTTCTCATACATGCACAAATAAACGCGCTACATAAACAAACACACACACACACACACACACACACACACACACACACACACACACACGCGCGCGCGCGCGCGCGCGCGCGCGTGTGTGTGTGTGTGAGTGAGTGAGTGAGAGTGAGTGAGTGTGTGTGTGTGTGTGTGTGTGTGTGTGTGTGTGTGTGTGTGTGTGTGTGTGTGTGCGTGCGCGCGCGCACGCGCGTGTGTGCGTGCGTGCATGAGTGTGTGTGTGTGTATGTGTGTATGTGTGTGTGTGTGCGTGTGTGTGTGTGTGTGTGTGTGTGTGTGTGTGTGTGTGTGTGTGTGTGTGTGTGTGTGTGTGTGTGCGTGCGTGTGTGTGCGCGCGTGTGTAAGTGTGTGTGTGTGTGTATGTGTGCGTGCGTGCGTGCGTGCGTGCGTACGTGCGTGCTCTGTAACAAGGTTTACAGAAAAAAAAAAGTTATTAAAAATGTATCCCTTTTGCCCTACGAATTGTCATGTACCCCACCTGGATCCTAATTATATAAACGAATAGATAAACTAGTAACAATGGACAATTGAGTTACCAAATCAATAAATTAACAATTTTTACAAATAAATACTCAGTGAACTATGCAATAAACTTTACATACAGATTGAAGAACAGAATAATTGTTAAGTATGCTAGATAAAGACAAAGGAGTCGATCCATCAGTGAAACCATCAATACCCCAATTTCTTAAAAATGTCTTTTGTTTTTGAACAACGTGTCAATATATGATTGACACTTAAGGATTCACCGCACATACATCTGACATTGTTACAATATTTTGTGTTTTGATTGAATTTAAACGAAGTCTATGAATAAGACTCTCAATCTCTCTAGATGAGCAGATAAAACGCTTGGATGGTCTGTTTTTGTGTTGTCTCCATCATGTTGATTAAAAACAATTACGACTATACTGTATGTCTGTATTTAACAATAAGATTTTAGCGTTTTCATGAGATTTTCTATTAATGATTGAATAGCATTCTGTTAAATCTAATGGAACTTTAACGGACACAGCATCATTACTATTTTGGGCTGCTTGTTTTGCAGCTCGATCTACTCTTTCGTTTCCATTATGCCGCAGTGAGAAGGCACCCAGCAAAAAGTCACAGTAATTCCTTTGATTGAAAGAAGGTGTATTAAATGATTTATTTCAATTATCATATCTTGGCGTATGCGTGAATTGGGCGACTTTATCGAAAGAAGAGCTGCTTTCGAATCCGCACATATTAAAAGTTGACTGTTGTTAATGGGAAAAGTTAGTATGAAATCCAAGGACTTCAATATAGCAAATAGTTCTGCACTGTATATAGATAAGTTGTTACCAAGACAAAATAACTTTTGAATGTGTAAACTAGGGATTACGAAGGCTGCTCCTGAATTTGAATTATCAAGCACTGAACCATCCGTATATATTTTTAAATGATTATTGTAATTATTTTCTAAATGAGAGCATACGTGAGTTTTTAAAAGATTAGGTGAGTCATTTTTTGATAAATCTGTGTATTCTGTATCAAAGATTGCTGTTGATTGTTCCCATTTTGGCACTGGAGAAAACGTTGGATTTTTAGCAATGTTATTTTGATCTATATTAGTTTTCACTCAGAAGATCGCACGAATAAACACAGATAGATTTTGTTGAGAGTATGTTTTGAGCACGCTTTCCAAAGTCCTTTTTCGAATCTAAGCATACCTCTTGAGAACAAAAATTTTTTTTGAGAAACTTTTCAAAACAAACTTTGAAGCAGAAGCTTTTCGGAAGTCTGTGAGTGGTAAGACACCTACCTCATTGTATGTCCCTAAATTTGATGTATGTGTGGGGGACTCCAAGGGCAATTTTATAAGCTTTGCAATCAACACTTTGAAGTTTATTTAAAAGATGCTGAGGTGCATTAAAGAAAACTTCTTGAGCATAGCAAAGTCTTGAACGAACTAAAGCATTTGCTAAGATGGTTAATGTTTTAGAATCTTGAGCCCAGGATTGTTTATTTATAATTTTAAGGAAGTTTAAGCTTTTCCTTGCTTTGTTTAGAATGTAATCAATGTGAGCATTCCACGTAAGTTTGCTACTTACTATGACTCCTAGAAATTTAACGTTTTTAACATAGTTTAAAATCATACCATCCAATGTAAATTTTGGTAGCTTTTCTGGATCATAACCAGAGTTGAAGAGCATCATGTGAGTTTTTTCTGTTGAAAGGGAAAGCCCATTTTCATGTAAGAATTTGTTTATTTTATTGAGCTCATGCTGGTATTTGATTTTGATGTAATTCTGTGTGTGTGTGTGTGTGTGTGTGTGTGTGTGTGTGTGCGCGCGTGCGTGCGTGCGTGTGGGTGCGTGCGTATGTGCGTGTGTGTGTGTGGTGTGTGTGTGTGTGTGTGTGTGTGTGTGTGTGTGTGTGCGCGTGCGTGCGTGCGTGCGTGTGTGTGTCTTTATGTTAGATGGGGAGCTATATTAGAAGTGTACTGAGCTAAGCTGTGCTTTCGGTTCAACTATGTTTTGATTTGTCTGCACATTATTCATGCTGACGTAGTGGAATGATTGCCTATGCTTTGTTTATTTCATTCGACTTTTTAATAAGTCAGCTGCCTCGATTATTTTCGATTACGTACACTCATCCTAACTTCTGTTAACACTGCGAGCAGGGTTCCGGGTGTATGCGCAGACAAATATTCATTACAAATATTACCATTCCTCCTCCTCCTCTTTTCCAAAGCACGTACTACTTTGAAAGACATAATTTCAGGGGAATAACACGGAAAGCAAACACGATTATAGCAAAGACACGTTTTTATATAAATTATATATAATGCAACCATCATCATCTTTCATTTGAAACGCAATCTAAAAAGAGACCATAGTATGGAAGGAATGTTAGCATTTTGAAGGTCGCAACAAGTCTGCGAGATAAACATCGCCATCAGAGAGCCTATGTCCACTGTGTGTGCGTGCGTGCGTGCGTGCGTGCGTGCGTGCGTGTGTGTGTGTGTGCGTGTGTGTGTGTGTGTGTGTGTGTGTGTGTGTGTGTGTGTGTGTGTGTGTGCACTATTTATACTACAAAGTTTAACCATTGTTTGTTCAACATGCATATGTTAAACCATCTCCGTGCAATATATCTTGTGTGGGAATCACAAGCAATCATATTAGTAAAAGGCCCAGCAGGAAGAGCAAGAGGATAAGCAAGATAATTTATTTATTTACTTTTTGTTATTTTTTTTTGTGTGTGCGTGTCCCCATCGCTTTTTCATCACTCTGCGAAGAACGGTAGCAAACCATTTTATTACATTTCACACCACATCTCCAGATCACGAGCAAAATAGGAAACTATGGGGAATAAGGATGAGGCAGACTAAAGACAACATACGAAGTCTTATTCTGAAACAACGACAACAATGCATTAACCGCACGATGCCCACACCTTGTCCTCTCACGAATCGGCCACGAGCTCAACGGTTGGTGGAAGGGCGCGTGTGCGTTGCGCGCGCGCACGCACGCACGCACGCGCGCGCGCGCGCGCTCACACACACACACACACACACACACACACACACACACACACACACACACGCGCGCGCGCACACACGCACCACACACACACACACACACACACACACACACACACACACACACACAGTGAGCGACCATGACAGGCAACTGACGACCGGTTTCTACCATATCCTCATCCTACACCTTCATCCCCTGTGATACTCCCCCCCCCACCCCTCCACCCCCACCCCTTCCGTCCCTGTCCTCTCTAAAACAATCAGAATTCAGACCTGGACGCAGACAACCCCCAAGGGACCCATCCTGGATGGATTGGTGTCCTATACAGCCCCATGGCTCTTGGACGTGCTGGATGGCACAGACTGATTGGTTGACTCTCCCCTGTATACCTGATTCACATCCATACATGACCAATGATCGGTCTTGTTGCTTCTGGGGGAAAAAAAAAAACTATACAGATGAGGAAAACAAGCAGGCAGGTCTTTCTTTGATTCTGTCGAGGTCACCGGTATCGGCAAATTCACGGGGACTGTCGATGGTCGGACGTGGTGGTTCCCTCCGGAGGGACAGCTCACTCACGCCGGCTCCGCAACTTAGCAATTAACTTTCGTCAGTTTGGAGGGGGGGGGGGGGGGGGGGGGGGGGGGGGGGGGGGGGGCTTGGTGGGTGGTGTCTTGCTTATCCTGAATAAGAACGGGTACCACTGAACACCACCGAAATGAATCGGCAGCTGTGCAGTGTCTCCTCCGGTGGGTTGCCTCTTGACGGCTTGACATTGACCGCTCCCCGTGCATTGCCGGTGCCACGGCTGTAGCGCGTCGGGCCGGGCCGGGCCGGGCCGTGGCTGTTGACGAGGGAGGTCGGAACGAGCGACGTGGGTGCAATGTCACTCAGGTGGCACAGAAGATGGGACAGAAAAGGAAAAAGAAAAGGATGAAATGCTTGAAAGAAAACGAAAAAACTGTGGTAACGAGTATAAAACACACACACACACACACACACACACACACACACACACACACACACACACACACACACAGAGAAAACAACAACAACAACAACAACAACAACAAAAAAAAAAGCAAAAAAAAAAACCAAACAAACAAACGTGGACGTCCTTTTGAAGACCTAAAAGTAGAAAGTTAGCTGGATTTTACTTGTCGTTTTCCTGATGCCCACAATTATGGCCTCGTGCAATGGGATCACATATGCTGGCTCCATAACAGAACGGCGTATCATGAACGACACTAATAGTCTGCTTGATGCAAAAAGATATCTTGGTTGAGACTGAGCTTCTTGGGGCTCCAGAACAGAGCCATTTTGCTTCAAAGTAAACTTTTGCTTTTCTGTGAAGCTGCTAACGGCAGTGTGGCTATTCATTATGAGAGTGGCCAGCTATCCGCAGGGCTGTCTTTAACCAATAATAATGATAATAATGAATACTTATATAGCGCCTATTCTCGGCTAGAGACTGAACTCTAAGCGCTTTACAACCCACACTCGTTTACACAACGGGCTGCCTACCTGGGTAGTGCCGACTGAAGAGCTGCCAGCTGGCGCTTCATTCAGTCGTTTCCCGTGCCATCCAGTCAATATCATTCGATATCGTTCACTCAATTTCCATATGTTGTC
>JADBJO010019460.1:15000-17500 GCA_016801955.1 Conus betulinus | reverse complement strand
TTGCAACAGAGGTGCAGTTGTATGTCTCCGCTCTTACGGACTCGTAAACCCTTTAGAACGGAACAAGATGTATCCGAAAATCCGCAGGGGACATATACACAATACAATACCCCCCCCCCCCCCCCACCCCCCCCCCCCCCCCCCCCATGAGTCCAGTTTCCCATTCAGCAGTGCTGTTAGCAGTTGCTGAGATCAACGCCGGACGAAAGGAGACGTCGGTCTGTGGTTGAATGTAGCTGGCAGTTCGCGACATACGCAGGTCGTAAACCAAGGAAACACAACTCCTTTGTAGTTCTGTGAGGCCGAGGATGACAGGTTTGTGGAGGTCAGGAAACGTGACAGCCATACAGTTCATTGTGGCTTTGAATCTGGAATCTGGCCACCGAGAGTTCGGATGCGAGATTTTTTTTTTTTTTTTTTTTTTATGATGCATAGATCAAAAGTTGGCTGTATTGTGCACACACTAAGGTTCTTTCGCATCACAGTCAACACACAAGTTTGAAAAAAAATGTACCTGATATCTTATACAACTCTGTTGTCTTAAGTGATAACTTAAAACTAATTTGTCAAGATCAATGTTAGGTTCGTTTACAAACAATCGATACTTTTACAATAGATATCACTTTAAAAAATATGGCTTTTTGTATGGTTTGGCCATTTGAGTTTATTGTAGGAAATCTTAAATGAGGCTGGGAACAGTAAACAGTAAATAACGAACAAGATTACTCTTTAAAAAAAAATTTGCATTCACACACACACACACACACACACACACACCACACACACACACACACACACACACACATTTTTGCTGGATTCCGTCTCACTGTGGGATTTTCTGGTAATGAATGGGCTGACCGGGCTGCCAGAAAAGGAGCACGAAAGTCCGATGAATCCATAGAAATCAACATTCCTCTGTGTTTATACGAAGGATATGGTCTGTTAAAAAAGACGTGTGTACTGAAAGGTTTATGAAGCTTACAAAAACTTGGTTCTTACTAAATACATCTACCTCACTCCAAATTGCTCTGCTGTGACAAATCCCAGTCAGCTACTTTTTCTTCTAGCAATGCGGCTAAAATTGGAAAGATTATCTATCAATCGGCCAACGTAAACGTTCTTGAAAAAAATAACCGAAAACTTGAATCCCTGTTTACAGGCTTAAGCTAAACGCTTTCCGTACAAAATTTCGCAAAAATTTAAATTGCATCTGCGGAGCAGTTGAAAGTTTCACAACCCAGCATCTTCTTTTCTACTGCGCATATTTCAAAAAGGAAAATCCTGACCTGCCTGCGACTTGATGGCACGTGTATTTTCCAGAACTTACCAGGTCTTGTTTCTTTTGTTAAGTCCTTGATGATTAGTCCAGTGGGCTCTTTTTTGTAACAAGTGTTCCGACAGATATGAGCGCTTAACATTTTGGTTATACCAGATATCCTGTACTCCTTAATGTTTTAATACTTGCTTTGGGCTAATGTTAATTGTAAAGAATTTTGTATGAATCACTATATATAGCTAACTGGTTGTCACAAATCTCTTATCGGTCCATCAACACCACACACGCGCACACACACACACACACACACACACACACACACACACACACACACACACACACACACACACACACACATGCATATACACGCGTGCGCGCGCGTGAACGCGCGCGCATGCATACACACGCTACTTCCTAACTCTGTCTAAAATCACTTTATGTGAATAGACGTTAAATTGAAGAACGAGGAGACTGGTGACAAAGCAGCATAGTTGCGGCCTGTACTGCATAGGCTCTGCCATGGCAGCGAGCTGTTCACTCAGAGTTGTTCCGCTGACGTACGATTTGAATCTCAGCCTGGCTGACCTTTCCCTCCCTTTTTGATCCGCCTCCAGTGTAAAAGCTTAGCCCAGTTCTCCTCCAAAATGAACCCGCCCAACGGGTTGGACTGTTCCAGCCAGGAGGGGTGAAAGGTTGGGGGACGGGGAGGTGGAGAGAAAAAAGTGGTGGACACACAAGGTCAGGGAGTGGAGAACGGAATCATGTCCGTGGAGTTTGTCACTTCCAGTCCTTCAGAACATTCATGAATCGTCCACGGCCTTCGTCGGCTAGATCCAATTGCACTTCTTTGTTGAGGTGGCAGACTTCTCCCCTTTCACTACGAGAGGGAGCTTCGGGAATGACCTCGGGGGCCAGTGTGTCTGACGGCTATATCTGTAGGAGGTCGATGGAATTGCAGGACCGTGTGTGCCTCCCACTGCCGTCCGTGACGAGGCGCGATGAGGGCTCAGGAGATTACCACTGGAAACGGCATCCTGGGGACTGAGAGGGAATCCCATGAGGATCTGTGGCACTGGATGTTGAGGTGAGCATAAAAAACTTCGGGCTAGGCCAGAGGTAAGAAGGAAGGTCCATGTTTCTGCTGTTCATAGCGACATTTTTCCCTGATCTTATGTTTTCTTCTCATCTCTGCAAGATGATGATGGCAAACACAGGTCTTAAAAC
>JADBJO010019460.1:5000-12500 GCA_016801955.1 Conus betulinus | reverse complement strand
CCTCCTCCCCTCCTCCTCCTACTCCTCCTTCTCCCCCTCCTCCCTCCTCCTACTCCTCCTCCTCCCCCTCCTCCTCCTCGTCAGCATCATCATCATCATCTGTCTGTCTGTCTGTCTCTCTTGCTGTTTTAGAGATTACACTTGTCATCAAAATGTTATTACATAAGCATTAATTAAGCTAAAAAAAATAAAATAAAGGTAGGTAAGTACCGTTCAGTAATCCACCATCAACTATTGCAATCACACGACAGTGTCATCAGTGTCACAATACAGCCAACTGGAGCAACATGTTTAGTCATCTTTTATCCCCCCCCCCCCCCCCCTTTTAGTTTGAGAGGACGGTTGCGGAAAAGGATGGAACAGTAGGAGCTGCAGCAGGGAGAGATTTAGAAAACACATTTATGCTGATATAACATTCGTACCTGGACTCTCAAGAAAGACGAACGAAAGCGGAGCTATCGGCTACCATCCGACAGCCTTCATCGGCACTGTTCGACAAAGGGGGGACGGGGGGGGGGGGGGGGGGGGGGGGGGGGGAGTTGGAATAGCTCAGTTGGTAGAGCGCCGGACTCTGATGATCCTGGGGTTGCGGGTTCGCATCTCCGCCGGGCCGTTTCGGTAGAGGGGGATTTTCCCCTCTAAGTTAGCATTGGTTCTGACTCCATTCCCCATACAGTCCTTCCAATGAGACTATAAACCAACGTTCCGTGTGTGAAGGCACGCACAACATCTTGCACACACGTAAAATCCCGTCACCAACTTTCGGAAGAGAAGGCCAGTTTGGCCGTTGGTATGGATGACACGTTACACATAACATGCACCTTCCCCGAAGATGGAATATGGCTGCCTTGATGGCGGGACAAAAAGCAAAAAAAAAAAAAAAGTCATACACACAAAACTCCACTGCCTGTCTATACAGGGAGTGTCCACAGGAGTATCGGCCTGCGTACGCAGAAAGGAAGGAAGAAAGAAAGAAAGAAAAGTGTTCGACAAAGGGAAATTTCTCAGTTTTGTCTATCCACGAGAAACATTGATAAGGAATCGAAGCGAAAGGTATGACCTCCTCCAGGGTCCTCACTGAACAACAGATGTTTGTCCTGCTTCCCCCCTCAGTGCCTGCCTCCATCAACGGTGCTGAGGGGGAAAGAAAACCAGTGGGACGAACGAAAGAACGGAAGGACGGAACCCTCATTCTGACTGGATCTAATTAATGGCAGTTCCAGAAATAGCTGAGGAATAAAACAAAAGGAAATTATTGCTCCCTGGCCACTCGGTGGTATGAATTGAGGTCTGTCTTGAGAGTCAAGAGATGTGATGGCCACACACATATATACACACACACGCACACACACACACACACACACACACACACACACACACACACACACACACACGCACGCACGCACACACACACACACACACACACACACACACACACACACACACACACACACACACACACACACACACACACACATGTCACTCACTGTGTCTGGCTGTGATACGGGAGGAAGCCACTGTAACCCTTACATCAAAATCTCAACGCCATATACAATGGTGAAACGTGGTAGAGTGGAGCAGATTCATCAATTAGTCCTCGTTCTCTTTATCACCTGTTGATACGACACTCGGAAACACAGAATGTTGCAGGAAGCATTGGATATTTCTGAATCGCTTTCGCAAATGTTGACGCTGACACATTTGCAGCAAGTATGCGTATTTGGATATCAACATAAAACTGTACATATTGAACAAGTGGAATCTGTAGCATTTACTTAAAAAAAAAAAAAAATTGAAGTGAGGGGAATGGGGGATGAGGGCGGTAAAGCAGGATGAGAAGGGTGGAGGTGGGGGAGGACGAAGCCTTGGACACTCTTAGAGCGTCTCTGAAAAAAAAAAGAGAAACCTCCTAATTTATACGTTTTTACCGGTTTTTTTTTTTAAATCGCTATACAACCCCACTAATGGCCATTGCTTTGCAAGAGCATTTACTGTTCTTTAGAAAACTGTGCGCCACAATAGTGCATAGATGCTGTCAATAATATTTCCCTGATGAAAAAAAAAAAAAACCCGAAACTGGCCAAAAAATAATTTTTACGGTATGAATTATTACAAATAACTAGTATTCGTGACTATTCCAGTTGAACACTAATTTACTTTTAACATGTATGCACGATCAGTGATAACCCATTCAACAAATCCGGAGTGAATCTGCCAAAATCCCTGTAAGAAAAATTTATCACACACACACACACACACACACCCCCTTTGCTAGAATCTTTCCCCTCTTGAAAGAAAATATTTTCAAGTAACCTACTCATCGGGAGGGGGGAAGGAGGGGGGCAGGGATGGAGTGGGGTGGAAGGCGTCCACCCCGCCTTATTCTGTGTCTTTGTTCCCCAGCTTCAGGCCCTGAAGACGTGAGGAAAACATCTTCCCTGCGGACCTAGTCAGCGAGATCGTGAGGGACGGCCGACAACTCTCTTCTCCCGACTTCAAAACTAAGAGAGCAGCCGTCGAGGAACCGGCGGAAGTGGAACTGGAACTATGTTAGGATCTGGTGGAGGACAGACGTGTCACTAGACGGTCGCTACAATTCTGAGAGCGACGAAACTGGAAACTACAAGCATGCAAGCAAGCCAGCAAGCAAGCATCCTACAAAACAAACAAAAGCCCGCCATCATCCAAAAAGGCTTTGCAATAATGTTTGTAACCTGTGTGAATAAATGTGTCACGAGTCTCTCTCTCTCTCTCTCTCTCTCTCTCTCTCTCTCTCTCTCTCTCTCTCTCTCTGTGTGTGTGTGTGTGTGTGTGTGTGTGTGTGTGTGTGTGTGTGTGTGTGTGTGTCTGTGCGTCTGTGTGTGGTCTTCGGTTTGAGTGTGAGGCGACCGAGTTCCAGAAACTGTGAACCATGTTACTCTCTGCCACAGAGGTTTTGTGTCCCTTCATGCCTTACAGCGAGGGTCACTTCAGGTTTGATGACAATCACGTCCACGCCTGTGCCTTCAGTGAGTTCTTGTAGGGGTCACAGTATGTGAACGTTCGTGCGGACCTTGTTGGACAGGCGTGGTGGCGCCCGCTGGAAGGAGCTGCGTACTCACCCACGCTGGCTCCATGACTGAACGCTTGTTGTCAGCAGCTGGGGACTCCAGTCGATCACGATGTCCTACGGCAGACACACGTGGTGGGCACGTTTTGATGCAGTCCGTGGTGGTTAGATCCTGGGTGCTTGCAAAAAGGTTTCTTGATACAATGTCCCCCTATTGTAGTGTTGTTGTGCACGCATTTCATGCACTGGTTCGGGCACGGATGAATTGATGAGCACTGGAGAAGTTTGAGAATACAGTAAGACGTAATCCTTGAGAACCGCCGAGCCAATTTTTTTTTTTCTTGCTTCTCTCGCTGTCCCAGGAAGTCCAGTGAAATATGGCGAGGGGGCAATCCGGCTTCTGATCTGATCTAATTGCCAGCAGTTTCAGGAAAAACGGGCCAGCCATAAAACTGCAGAAACCACTCCCTTGTGAGCACTTCAAGGCAAAGGACGATGAAGATCCAGAATCCAGACACGTGGTGGGCAAGTTTGATGCAGTCCGTGGTGGCTTTGATCCTGGGTGCAGGGAGGTTTATTGACAGTGTCCGCCTGCATAGGGTGTTGTTATGCATGCATTGGGTGCGCTGGTTTTGGCGTGGATGAATTTCAGACGTACGTGAGTGTGTGCGTGCGTGTGTGTGTGTGTGTGTGTGTTGTGTTGTGTGTGTGGTGTGTGTGTGTGTGTGTGTGTGTGTGTGTGTGTGTGTGTGTGTGTGTGTGTTTGCACGTGTGTTCATGCATACATGTGCGCATGTGTGTGTATGTGTTTGAGAGAGAGATAGAGAGAGAAGACATATTAGTAGAGAGAGAGAAAAGAGAGTGAGAGAGGGAGGGGGAGAAAGAGAGAGATCGAATATTAGTTAAGAGAGAGAGAGAGAGAGAGAGAGAGAGAGAGAGCATGTGCGAACGGATCAATCTCAATCGTGTCAATTCACTGGAGAACTTTGGGAATACAGTTAGACGCAATCTTGAGAACAACTAAGCCAATTTTTTTTCTTGCTTCTCTCGCTATCCCAGGAAGTCCAGTGAAATATGGCGAGGGGGCAATCCGGCTTCTGATCTGATCTAATTGCCAGCAGTTTCAGGAAAAACGGGCCAGCCATAAAACTGCAGAAACCACTCCCTTGTGAGCACTTCAAGGCAAAGGACGATGAAGATCCAGGAATCCAGACACGTGGTGGGCAAGTTTTGATGCAGTCCGTGGTGGCTTTGATCCTGGGTGCAGGGAGGTTTATTGACAGTGTCCACCTGCATAGGGTGTTGTTATGCATGCATTGGGTGCGCTGGTTTTTGCGTGGATGAATTTCAGACGTACGTGAGTGTGTGCGTGTGTGTGTGTGTGTGTGTGTGTGTGTGTGTGTGTGTGTGTGTGTGTGTGTGTGTGTAAGAGTGTTGCTTACGCAATGTGCTTCCGCCGTTAGTGACGGCTATAACGGTAAAATAACACATCGGACGTAATCCGTGACCCATAATAAGCATACCTACAAATTTTGAGAAAGTTTGCCCAAGTACTTTCTGAGGTATTCTATACAGAAGAAAAAACCGTTATGGGCCGTTATAGCCGTTAGTAACGGCTATAACGGTAAAAATGAACATCCAGCATCATCCATGACCCATAATGAACATACCTACAAATTTTCAGAAAGATCGGCCAAGTACTTTCTGAGACATTCTATAAGGAAAAAAACCGTTATGGGCCGTTGTAGCCGTTAGTAACGGCTATAACGGTAAAATAACACATCGAACATCATCCATGGCCCATAATCAACATGCCTACAAATGTTCAGAAAGATCGGCTAAGTACTTACCGAGATATTCCATAAAGAAGGAAAACCGTTATGGGCCCTTATGGCCGTTAGTGACGGCTATAATGGTAAAATAACACACCGGGCATGATCCATGACCCATAATGAACATGCCTACAAATTTTCAGAGAGATCGGCCGAGAACTTTAAAAATATTCCATAAAGAGCGAAACCCGTTATTGGCCGTTAGAAAGATCGGCCCAGTAGTTTTGTCTGGAGCGAGTGGAACACATTTTGACCACGGACGGACGGACGGACGGACGGACAGACAGACACACAGACAGCATTTCTTCGTCCCCATTGTAAAGTACTCTCTGTTCTATAAGAACTGGGAGTACAAACACAACAAAGGGGAGGAGTGGAAGGGGACTCACGTAAATCTTTTCACACAAGTGGATATGGTGGTAGAATGCGGTGGGGAGGGGGAGGGTGTGTGTGTGTGTGTGTGTGAGAAGGGTGCTCTCATCTTCCAGATTCTTGCGAAAATGGGGGGGGGGGGGGGGGGGGGGGGGGGGGGGGGGTGGGGGTGGGGGGGGGGGGGGGGGGGGGGGGGGGGACAGGGGTGGTACGGGACAGATTCACCTTTCATTTTTCATGTTTTTCTTCGACGAGGAATTGGAAGAGAGATATTGGGAGAGGCGGGTGGAAGGGTGGGGGTGGGGTGGGGGGTGGGGGTGGGGCTTTCTTTTGCCACATTCTCGTTACAGAGGGTAGGCAAGGGGTGCTGCGTGTGAAATTGTTGGGAAGAATGGCGCACCAAAATACGAAGTCCCTTAAAAAAAAATGGTTATTTTTTTCTTTAATACAAACCAACGAATGGGGCAATCTGACTCAACCTAAACCCAAGAGTGAATCCCTGATAACACCATCAAAACACCACAACACAGACAGACACAAAGAAATCTCCTGACTGAAAGCATGTTAGTAAAAAAATCCTGGAAAAAAATGTTCGCGAAACCGCCAAGAGAAACGTGGACAAACGAGTCACAAGACAAAACACGACGCGTTTCGAACCTCTTTGACCTTCTTCAGGCAAGACACAAACAAATAGGACAATGAAAGTGAACCAGTTTTGTCACTTTGCTTGATATCCTCAGCTTAAGGTAGGCGTTGAATGAAAGCCAGACCAGTTCCTTCTTTGTTTTACGTCTTTGTTTCTTAGCCATTTCGGTCTCTCTTTGCCTCCAACTACTGGAAGCGAATGGGAAGGGAGGCGAGGGGGTGGGGGGGGGGGGGGGGGGAGGGGGGGAGAGGGAGGAGTGGGGTGGGGGGGGGGGGGGAGGAGAAGCAACACTTAAAGTCTGGTCCCATAATATTTTCATAGGAGTTACCAGTACCCTCTCACCGTTTTTACTGGTTTCCACGCCACTGTTTTGTCTGCCAAAGTAGCGAAGATACTAATAACCGAAGCACTAGGTTGAATTTGGACCCCCCAACCCCCTAAAAAAAAAAAAAAAAAAAAAAAAAAAAAAAAAAAAAAAAAAACCTCGCTCAAACTCTGGCATCGCAACGAGCAAAGCAAAAATCAATAGACTTCCGTGTTCGTAGACAAGTGAAACATACGCTGGCTTGCCTGTCAAGTTAAATAAAATCGCTCCGGTTTTCAACCACTGCGTGATTAGAGAATCACGTTAAGATGTTTCTCCATTCATAAACTAAGCACTTAGTAAAAAAAAAAAGGCCTCTCGCTCCATCATGTCATCTTATCACATCTATTCAGAACCAAATCAAACCTGATCTGACCCCCCCCCCCCCAAGGGAAATCTACGATCGTGGCCCTCCTTTCCAGCCCCCCCCCCCCCCCCCCCCCATCCCCCCCACCTGTTGGGGTGTCCCTGTCACGGAGGTGTTGGGGGTTGAAGGGGGGGGAGAGCGAGAGAGAGAGAGAGAGAGAGAGAGAGAGAGAGAGAGAGAGAGCATGTGGTTCAGTGGGGGGGGTGGGGTGGGGGTGGGGGGGCCTAGGGGCAGCTGCAAAGACAACGCCATGTCCATCACGCTCAGTGTTTTGGGGTTGGGGGTGGGGGGGGGGGGAAAGAGAGAGAGAGAGAGAGAGAGAGAGAGAGAGAGAGAGAGCAGTGGTTCAGTTGGGGGTGGGGGTGGGGGTGGGTGGCCTAGGGGCAGCTGTAAAGACAACGACATGCTGGAGGATGAGAATACAGAATGACAGCATGATTTGACACACTTCACAGGCAATTTATTAAGTAGGTGAGTAACGAAGGGAACATTGACTGGCAATTTATAAGTAAGTGAGTAATGAAACGAAGGGAACCACCTTTTGTTTTTTTTTTTTGTTTTTTTTTTTTTTTTTTTTTTGGGGGGGGGGGGGGGGGCGGGGGAGACACCACAGCTGAAAAAGATCGGAACTGTAATTGAGAGGTTAAGAGACAGTGCCACGATATCATACGGAGATCTGCTTTTTATGGAAACCGACTGACGTCAAAAGGTTATAAAACAAACAGCAAAAGAAGGTGTCTCGTTGAAACAGCAAAATGAGCGATCGTTATCTATTTTACGTGTTGAGGGACATAATCTGTCCAAGGCTACTATGTTAGTGATGGGCTTTTCATATTGTCATGTGAAGATATTTATTTTACAGATAGTAAA
>JADBJO010019460.1:0-2500 GCA_016801955.1 Conus betulinus | reverse complement strand
AAAGAGAGGGAGGGAGAGAGAGGGCGAGAGCGAGAGAGAGGGAGAGGGAGGGAGGAGAGAGAGAGAGAGAGAGGAGGGAGAGAGAGGGAGGGAGAGAGAAAGAGAAAGAGAGAAGGAGAGAAAGAGAGGGAGAGGAGAGAGAGAGAGAGAGGAGAGAGAGAGAGAGAGAGAGAGTGAGGAGGAGAGAGAGGGAGGGAGAGAGAGAGAGAGAGAGAAGGAGGAGGAGGAGGAGGAGATGAAGAAGCAGAAGAAGAGGAAGAGGCAGAGAAGAAGAAGAAGAGAGAAGAGGAGAAGAAGAAGAAAAGAAGAAGAAGAAGAGGAGAAGAAAAGAAGAAGAAGAAGAAGAAGAAAGAACAACAACAACAACAACAACAACAACAATAATAAGAGGAGGAGGAGGAGGAAGAGGAGGAGGAAGAAGAGGAGGAGGAGGAGCAGGAGGAGGAGGAGAAAGGCGCACTCTGATGAAGACAATGGTGATGTTATTGGGGATAATGTGGTGATGAAGGGGAAAAAAAGCAATCCAACAGGATTACATGAGACAGCAATTGCCACCAAATCAAACTGAATATTGGTGCGTGTGACTTCCCTGACACTTGGAGGCTAGTTTGAGGCAAATATGTGGCACAGTTTGACAATTAGGGTACAAAACCTCAACAACAACAAAATCTCAATCAGTCGGAGCAAGAAGAGGAGAGAGGACGACAGACAGGCAGACAGAGACAAACATAATAAGAGTCAATAAACCACCAACCCAACGCAATGAGAGAGAGAGAGAGAGAGAGAGAGAGAGAGAGAGAGAGAGAGAGAGAGAGAGAGAGAGATCCAGTCGCACGTTCATTCTCCACCCCTGACTCCTTCATTATCTTCTCACTTCCTGACCTTCACCTCAGATTTTCTGTCCTCTTCCGATCCCTTTCCCCATCCTACTTCTCTCCACCACCACCACCACCACCCCTCCTCCCGACCTCCCCCCCCATGGAGGGGGTGTTGGTAAATCATGGACGGCAGGTCCCTGACGATTCGTGGATCGACAGTTCTGTCACAACGCATCTTCTGTTGTTTATTGCTGGCTTGAGAGATGATGGTTGGTTTATTCCTGGCCGTCTTTGCTAGGGAGGTCTTTTTATGACTTGTGCTCTGTCTTTATTGATCTCTCTCTCTCGCTCTCTCTCACTCACTCACTCACTCACTCACTCACTCACTCACTCACTCACTCACTCACTCACTCACTCACTCACTCTGTCTGTCTGTGTCTGTCTGTCTATCTATCAATCTGTCTGTCTGTCTGTGTCCCTCTGTCTGTCTGTCTGTTCTCCCTCTCTCTCTCTCTTTCTCTCTCTTTTCTCGCTTTTGTCTTCCTCTGTCTGTCTTCGTCTCTGTCCCTGATTGTCTTTGTCTGTCTCTGCCTCTACCTCTTTGTCTTCGTCTCTCTGTCGTCAGGCTGGCTGGCTGGTTTCTCTCTGTCTCTTCCTGTGTCTGTGTGTCTGTCTCTCGGTCCTGTCAAATCTTTTTCTATCTGTCTGTCTGTTGGCTGGCTGGCTGTCTGTCTGTCTCTCTCACAGTATGTTCTCCTCTTGCTAGCCATTTTCTCTTGTTGTGTAAGGGACACTCAACTGTACAAAGACGTATGGCCATAAGAGGGTTGGGGGCAGATCAGGAGGACAGTTAGGAAAAGAACCTTCTGGTCCCCTCTGTGCTCCGCTTCCACTCCTTACCGTCTGGCAGCCGGGGTAGACGAGCCCATGCAAGTCCAGCAGGACTCTCTCCTTCTGTGTCTATGTCTCTTTCTTTCTCTGTCTCTGTCGTCTGTCTGTCTGTCTGCCTGTCTCTCATATCGCTATCTCTGCATCGCTCGCTCTTGTGTTGGTTTGTAGACACATGCCATACTGTTTTGGCTGGCTGGCTCATCTGTCTCACTGTCTGCCTGACTGTCTGTCTGTCTGTCTGTCTGTCTGTGTCCTATCTCCATGGAAGGGGGGAGGAGAAGAATGTGTTGAGATTTCTGTGAGAACTTCTGTAAGGTATTCTCCTACATCGAAACACACACACACACACACACACACACACAACACACAACACACAACACACACACACACACACACACACAACAATGTGCTTTCACGACTTGTATGATGGAGGTCTACTATATCTTCATTCGGGAGCCCATCGTAAGAGGGAAAGACGGATAGGAAGGGTAGCAGGAAGAGGGGGGGGGATTAAATGGAGAGAGAGCAAGAGAGAAAGAGGAGAGAGAGAAGGAAGAGAAGAGAAGAGAGGAGGGGGGGGGTAGCGAAGAAGGAGAGAAGGAGAGAAGAGAAGAGGAGAGGAGAGAAGAAGACAAAGGAGGAAAGAAGATAGGAAGAAGAGGAAGAAAGGAAACGCGGGGAAGAGGAAAGTAAGAAAGAATAAGAAAAAGGAAGGAGAAAGAAGAAGGTAAGAGAAGAGAAGAAGAGGAAGAAGAAAAAAGGAAAGAAGAGAAGAGAAGAAGGAAAGAGAG
>JADBJO010019459.1:30000-33234 GCA_016801955.1 Conus betulinus | reverse complement strand
GTTTTATGTTTGAAAATAGTCACAAACCAAATTCTGTTCATTGAGATGTCTACAGACATCAAAGGTAATAGAATCCAGTGCCTAACAGCTTAAATGTTATGTTATGGCCTCTAATCAGGGGGGGCAAAGGTGTATGGCCGGCCACCACACCATTTGATAAACTTCCTAATACCAGTGGCAAGACAGCGTAGAAAAATCGTCGAATTGCGTAACTTGACATCTCTATCAATATCTATAACTAAAAGAGACATGAAAAAATTGCAAGGTGCGAAAAGTCTAGGTTTCATTCAGATTCTTTGTACTTCATCGCGATGAAAATTAAGATCAATGTTGTTTTTAAGGGCTAGAGATCAAAAACAATTTTTCTCTGTCATTATATTCAACCATTGTACCAGAAATAGTGACGTGATCTCATTGGCTGGTGAAACGCTCCGAATGTACACTCTCTTGCCGTGTGATATAACCAAGTGAAACAGTCAGATGATCATAATACAGGTACTGTTTCTAGTGCTAGTGTATTTTGATTCTCTCAGAGAAGCTTATTTTACTGCACAGTTCATGTAAGGTACGAAGTGAAGCCCTGGAGAAATGAATCAGAGAGGAAACCTGACAAAAGCTATCGTATCTTTTTTCACGTGTTGTTCTTTGCTTTCTCCTTGCTTGTTTTCTTGCTTGCTTCATGATGAACACACACTGATGATTAGTCAATATCTGCAACAATATATATTACCAAATATGCATGTGCAATGGTTTAGAAACAAAAATCAGGATGACTGTTGCGAACTGTACAGGTCGCTGACTCTGGCTACCTGATGTTTGCATGAATACGATTTAAGAGAGACACATACCAGAACCATGCACACAGCTGGAAACATAACAACGGTAATTCCATCGTATATAAACACGTAGAATGTATATAAACTACAGAAAAAGATTCAATGCCGTTAAGAGAACGACCATTTGTCCATTATAATGAACGTCGAAGAAACCTAAAGCTGTTCAGACCAGGTCGGTTGGGGGGGGGGGGGGGGGGATGAGATGAGGTGGAGGGGGGGTCAGAAGGGGGTTAAAAATGATGTAGCCAACGAACTTTCTTCCTTTGACTAAAGAGAGCAGTGCGGTTGCGCTGGCATCTTTGAAGTTGGGTTTTCTTCACAAAGAGGTATGAAAGCATCCATCCCTAGACTCCTTCCGCTGATGCCTGTGTGGTGCTAATGATGGAGAAAAGCTGAACTATAATTGGAGTCAGCTGTCCACGTGCACAGATGGTTTCATAAAGAACGAAGATTCATCTTGTACAGTGATGAATGATAGCATAGAAAGAGAGAAATTGGGGGGGGGGGGGGGGGGAGACAGGGAGGGCGAGAAAGAGGTTCTGGTAGAAGGAGAGAAGAGGGGAAAAGAGTGAGAGAGAGAGAGAGAGAGAGAGAGAGGGGGGGGGGAGGGAGGGAGGGAGGGAGAAAGAGAAGAGGGAAACACTGAGAGGGGAAAGGAGAGAGATAAAGAGAGGAAGGGCGAGAAAGAAAAAAAAAATGGAGAAAAGGGAAAGAGTCAAAGGAGTGAGGTGGAAAAAACAGAGGGAAAGAGAGGGACGAGAGAGAAAGGGGAAAACTTAGGAAAGGGACAAGTGAGACGGAGGAGGGACAAGAGTTTACAGGGAATTAAAAGCATTGATTAAGATATGTATGTTGAAAGAAAACAAGATGGGAACAGGCGGCGTGAAAGGGTATTTGTCCGTTTGCGCTCTCTCTCTCTCTCTCTCTCTCTCTCTCTCTCTCTCTCTCTCTCTCTCTCTCTCTCTCTCTCTCTCTCATTCTGATTGAGACAAGTTTCAGACTCAGACGCCTCTGTCCTCCTTCTTCACTCCTGATCTTCCCACACATCTTCCTTCTCTCCATCCCCATCCCCTCACCTCCCCCTGCCCCCTCCCATACCCTCGCCCCTTCCCTCCCACCCCCCTTCCACCTCCCCCTTCCATTTTCACCTCAACACCCATCTTCTTTACCATGGCTCTACTCAACACCCCTCCCCTTTTCCCTCTCAAGCACTTCACCCCTGCAGGCTGACACTTCACCACTCTCCTGTCCCGATGTCTTAAGAGGCACCCCGTGCTGTACCTGAAATTTGCAATTCAAAAGCACGACGCCCGCGTCAAGAACATGTAAGCTCTTTGGCTGTCTCTCACCTAAAACACTCGACATCACCAGTCGTTCTTCAATGGGTTGGACATTGCCTAGTTTGGCCACACTCATGAGTTGCCCTCAGCAAGCAGCAGAAAGCTGATAATGCGACTGTAGTTCCGGAAAAGATGACTTGGAGGATGGAACTGGTCTCAGCCCAGGCGAGGAAAAAGAGCACCGAGAGGTGCTGATAGTACAGATAAGGTACTACATCACATTGTACCGACACTTCACACCAACCATAGGTTCTGCTGATTAGTTTCAGTTTCATCAAGGAGGCATCACTGCGTGCGGAGTAGTCCATATACGCTACACCACATCCGTTAAGTTGTGAGACCGCACTGCGCATGATTTTAAGCTGATGGATAAATGAATTAACAACTAAGATGAGAGAATTGAAGAAGAGGGTCTCGTGGCTACGATTAACAGATGTCTGACATACGCATTAGCCCAATGCGCTGGTCAGACCTTGAGTGCCTAACGTACATTGGTTGTCTTTTTATGTGTGTGTAGTAAATGTGCACATGTGTGTGTATGGATGTGTTGGCACGGACCCATGTGTGTGCATGTGCGCATGTGTGTGGGTATGTGTGTGTGTGTGCGTATGCGTGTGTGCACGCTTGTGTGTGTATGTGTTTGCACACCAGTGTGCACGCGCGCGCGCGCGCGCGCGCGCGCGCGCGCGCGTGTGTGTGTGTGTGTGTGTGTGTGTGTGTGTGTGTGTGTGTGTGTGTGTGTGTAACTGCATGTATGCGCGCGTATGTGTGTGCGTGTGCAGAAGTGCAGGTGTGTGTAATTTGTGGGTTGTGTGTGAGCACACATACGTATCTGCATATATGTGCGTACATATTTGTGTGTATATGTGTGTGTCTTTGTATGTGGGCGTGTAAGCATGTGCGTGTGTGTATGCATTTGTGCATTCATGTGTATGCGTGTATGTGCGCACACCTGTGGGTGTGGACGTGCACATGCCCGCATGTGTATATGTGTGAGCGTAGGAGCGAGCGGACTTACGCGCCCCCACGTTCGAGTGTGTGTGTGTGTGTGTGTGTGT
>JADBJO010019459.1:0-25000 GCA_016801955.1 Conus betulinus | reverse complement strand
CTCTATATGAATGTATGTCATATGTGAGAAAATGGGTAATGTGGCTAAATTATTGTTTATTGCTGTGAATGTGTGTGACCACAAATTAATTTCTCAAATGAGATAATAAAGTTTGCTTAAGATCTTACATATTATGTTCCAGCCTCTATGCAGGGAGTGGAAAAAATGTGCAAGGCCATTACATCATTTGATAAACATCCAGTTGCTTCCCTTGCTAATTGCAAGAAAGAGCAGAGAATTTGCTGAATTACGTAACTCAGCATATATCTTATATATCTTTATCTAACGATAATAGAGAGAAATTAAAAGCATGGCAAAAGTGAAACTCAGCGTCTTTCTTCTTCATCACTGGTACAGAAATGATCAATGTTGTTTCTAAGGGCCAGCAATCAAAAAACTTCTCTGTGATTACGTTCACCTAATATGTGTCCCAGAGTCACGTGACCTGATAGGCTGGTAAATCATTCGAATTTTTCACTTTCCGTCGGCATGATATAAACAAAAACAGTCTGACGATCGAAAAGCATTTGGTTCTTTTTGGAAAGCGTATTTTACTACCAAGTTCACGTGAATAAGAAGTCAGGGCTTGGAAAAATGGATTAGAGAGGGAACTTGACAAGAGTTAGTGTTTCCCCATCTCTTTTCTGTTGGTCTTTGGTTCTGTTCTCAATATTGCTTTTTTCTTCTTTTTTTTTTTTTTTTTTTTTTTTGCTTTAATCATGATGGATGCACACTTATTACTGTTCATGTTCAAAGTTTTCGAAACAAAAACAGTGGGACTATTACAAGCTACTCCAGTCACTGTTTATGCCTACATGTTATTTTGTTAGAATACAATTGAAGATAGATACTATCAGACGCCGCTGAAGTGATCTGATGCAAAACAAAATTATAGTCCACGACCACTAAAAAAAAAAACGACTGTTTTGTTCAGAATAATGAACGTAGAAGAAAGTTACTGCTGTTAGGACAAGATGGGAGAGGGAAGGGTGGAGGAGGGGGGGGGGGGGTCAGGAGGAGGCAAAATTAATGTGACCATTGAGCCTTCTTCCTCTGACTAAAGAGAACAGTATGGTTGTGTTCGTATCGCTGAAGTTGGGTTTTCATCACAAAGGAGAATGAAAGCATCCCATTCCAAGATCTTTCTGCTGCTGCTAATGGTGGAGGAAAGCTGGAATAGAATTGGAGGCAGCTGTTTACGCACACAGGCTGGTTTCATAAAGATATATGCGTGCGTGTGTGCGTGCGTGCAGGCGTACGTACCTCCGTAAGTACATACATACATACATACATACATACATATATATACATACGTACGTACGTACGTATGTACATACATACATACATACATGCATACGTACGTACGTACGTACGTACCTTCGTACATACATACATACCTACATAGATAAATAAGTTTTTCATGGAGCAAAACAACTCTCATTTGACGGCTCTGTGAACTCCACTCTAGAGGAGCTGATAACGCACTCACTGGAGAAGACGTATTGTCTATGCCTATTTTACCAGGAATGACCATTGTGTGCAGATATCTGATGTTCAACGTTTCCTCCAAATCAACTCTGAACCTGGAAAGTAAGAGCATCTGGTTCCAGACTTCATTACAGTTTCTACTCCTGCATGTTCTGCATCAACCCGTAAGCCCTTGGAGCTTGAGGATCAGACTCTAGTGTCAAATGTGTATGTGTGTGTCTGTTTGTCTGTCTGTCTGTCTGTCTGTCTGTCTGTCTGTCTGTCTGTCTGTTGGTCGATCGCTCTGTCTGTGTCACCAAGCATGTGTGTGACTGTATCTCTGTGTGCGTCTGCGTGTCTGTGTAAAAATAAAAAGCAAACTGTCCTCTCATTTCTTTTTACCTGCATTGTTTTATTTTTAACCTTCTGTTTAAGATTGATTCGAACTTGCACGATAAAGATCACGTGCTACAAAGATGTTAAATATCCGTCATTAATCTGAGTATACATAGAGACAACAGACAAGAGTAATCTAATGAACGGTAAAGGGAAACAGTGAGCAAATCTGTTAAACTGAGAATGACTTGACAAAATGATTATTCATCTCTCTCTCTCTCTCTCTCTCTCTCTCTCTCTCTCTCTCTCTCTCTCTCTCTCTCTCTCTCTCTCTCTCTCTCTCTCTCTCTCTCAGCAGACAGCACTTCAGACAGCTGTCAGTCTTTGACTCTGCTGGTACCTCCTTCTGCAGCACACGATGTTTCCAGACAACTCCTTCTCTCCAACGCTGTCCCCCAACCCCCTGCACTCTCCCACACCCTCACCCCTCTCCCTTCCATCCACCTTTCAACTCACCCTCCCACGCCCCACCTCACCTTCTCTTCCATTGCCCCTACCCAACACTACTTCCCTTTTCCCTCTCACGGTACTCCATCCCTGCAGACTGCCACTTTACCAGTCTCCTGTCCCGATGTCCTAAGAGGCATCCCATGCCGCACCTGAAATTTGCAATTCAAAAACACGATGCCAGGGTCGAGAACATGAGAGCTCTTTGGCTGTCTCTCACCTTGGATGGAACTGGACATTACTAGTCGTTCTGCACGGGGTTGGACATTGCCTGATTTGGCTTCGCTCTTGAGTTTTCCTGAAAAGACAACGAGAGCTGATGGTTAGAATTTAGTTCCTAAAAAGTTGACTTGGGGGAATTGTCTGGTCTGAGTTCAAGGGCAGCTGAGAGCTAATGGTGAGAGTTTTGCTTTTGAAAAGTTGATCTGGATGAACAGACTGGCATCAGCACAGACAGGTAGGAAAAGAGCGGCAATAGATACTTACGGTACGAATAAGGGACTACATCATTTTGGACTGACATTTCACCCACCATGGGTTCTGCTGACTAGAGTACCATGGCGCATCTGAGATTACCACGCCAACGTTAAGACTACAGCAAGCTTAGAACTGCTGAGCAAGCTGACTCAATAAGCAATGGGCAGAATTTAGAGCCACCAGCTCTCTTCAGTGATGTGTGAAACAGTGATGATGAATAGTCTTGCACACTCGGTGGAGAGTATGGGGTGAAATGCTAGAGTAGAAATGCTCATTATCATGTTATTTGTACTCTCTCTCTCTCTCTCTCTCTCTCTCTCTCTCTCTCTCTCTCTCTCTCTCTCTCTCTCTCTCTCAGACACACGCACACACACACACACACACACACACACACACACACACACACACACACACACACACACACACACACACACACATACACACACACACACACACACACACACAGAGGTGTGTACGCTCCCAGGCTGTCATAGATACTTTGTTTTTGTGTTCAAATTCTCTCTCTGCTTGTAGCAAATAAGTCATTCACCCTCTCTTTGCAATATAAATCAGTCGCTAACAGCAACTACCATAACTCTGACTAAACGTTTTCCACTGCCAATGAAATACAGTGCCAGCCTTTCAGAAATCAGTTGAGACAACAGCACTGTCATCTCCACTTTCTTTCTCTGTTTCCTGCTTTGCTGCGTATTTTGTCTCAGTGCAAAAGTATCCAGCTAAACTTCTGCTTGTTTCAAATACTCATCAAAACCTGAATGAAGCATGACTTTTTATTTTCATAGCATTTGATGTCTTATATGCTTACACCTTGAAATTCTGTTCTACGAAAATAGTATGTGATGTACGTTTTGATCATGGAAGCGGCAAACACAATAAAGGTAATGCAAACATAGACCTT
Source organism: Conus betulinus (assembly GCA_016801955.1). Lineage (NCBI taxonomy): Eukaryota > Metazoa > Mollusca > Gastropoda > Neogastropoda > Conidae > Conus > Conus betulinus. The sequence goes on along the minus strand of JADBJO010019459.1, from coordinate 21,294 downwards.
GTTGAGGACAGTGCTTATATAACGCATCCTAGTTTTCTTTTCGTTCTTAAGTAGAAAATCAACGTGTGTTTTTTTCAATCAGGAAGTATTAAAGGTTAGATGACGAATTGGTGGCAATATTCAAGAACGATTTTATTCTTAGGTGACTGTGGCGTGATATGCGTATAAACAAACGTAAACCGTGTTCGTTTGTTAGCTTGCATTTCTTAAACATAAACGTTTAGTTTAGTTTCAAAAATCTTTTTTCTTACTGGTTTCTTGCATTTTAACCCGTTTTCAATTCTCTCTCTCTCCTCTCTCTCTCTCTCTCTCTCTCTCTCTCGCGCGCGCGCGCATGCACGCACGCACGCACACACACACACGCACGCACACACACACACACACACACACACACACACACACACACACACACACACACACACACACACACACACACGCTTTCATATATTTGAAGTTTGCCAATAGAAAGGGGGTACAGGTACTAGGTATACATAAAAATCGGTACCATATCGAGAGGAACGGCACTACGTGTACCATACATGGTCATGTTCTGCAGTGTACTGTCACTAAAAACAGATTTCACATCAACTTGGACACATTTGCATCTGTAGTGTTACTCTGAAATACAAAATAAAATCGACAGATACAAAGTTGGCTGTCCTGCTGACTGGTAATGTCGAGGACAGAAAAGAACTTAAAGGTGTAGAGAGATCGCTTTGTTTACTCTAGTCATCCAGATATGAATGAAAAGCAGTCTTCAGCTGGCAGCTTTGGGAATCATATAGTGTTTGATTCACATCACGAGAAAGAGCAGACAAATGAAATAGGTAAAGCGTCTTGGGCAGATGTGGGATCTGTATTTGGATTAGAAATGTTCATATTTGTTGACATGGTTATACATAAATATAAACCTCTGCGTTTTCAGGTTATTTGTTTTGGGCATGGTTTAACAAAAGGAAACAATACTCTGGCAGACTCTTTTTACCAATGTTTTAAAACTCACATATACAATTGAAATACAAGATTTTCAATAGCAAACCAGTGGAATGTTTCTTTACCTTTCCTTGTTTTGACCCTGCCTCGGTCATCTCTTTGTCTAGTCTTGAGAATCTCGTAAATTCAATAGTGTTTGTACTGGCACCATTTATGACGTCCGGACAACGTTCCTCCATCTGTATTGATTCTCAGAGCTAGTAAAGGACATCACCGACTTGCTGTCCTTCCTCATGATAACTAGTAGATGGTCAGATGATACCTCATTCTGTTAAATGGAACGAGAAAAACGACATGCCATCGCAAAATTCCACAACTGTCTGACACTAAGACACACTACAATTCTGGCGGAAGAATTTCTCTAAACTTTCTATAGAATACATCCGGATTCATCCCTTGCAGTCAGATCTGTATGGGTGATTCCCACAGGGCTCCACCAGCTTCCCTCATTCTCTCTCCCAGTTCCTTGTCCTCCTCCTTCTTCCCTCACTGACCAGCCCCTGAGGTCATTCTCGCTTCCAGACGAGTCGATGATTTCATTTAGCAGTATGGGTGGCCTTGCCGTTGGCACTGGAAGAAGCTGCAATCACACTGTGTCCAGCCCTGAAATTGGACAGGAAGCGCACGGCATCAGGCACAGCAGTGATTAGCGGCGTCTTTCTCCATGTCATTAAGACTCGTTAAGCTTTCTCTTACCAGGGGCGGATCAGCTTGCCCGAGAGGGGGGGGGTACATTTACTTTTTGACTTGTCTACAGCATCCAAGGTGGAATGGGATAAGGGAGATCAAATGTAAAATCAAAAATAATGTAATGTTCCATTTATCTGGATTGAAAGAAGAGTCTATACTCAAAAACCGGTGTACTAGGGACGAACCTAACGCACATTATTTTCTTCCCCTATCCCCGATTGTCAGATGTGCCTTGTTGCTCTAGCCCTCTTTATTCTAATCAATGAATGATCACACACACACACACACACACACACACACACACACACACACACACACACACACACACACACACACACACACACACACGCACGCACACACACATACACACCCAAAACAAAGAAACAGCTCAAGCACACGCGCGCGCATGCACACACACACACACGCGAGCGTGCGCGCGCGCACGCACGCACGCACGCACGCACGCACGCACGCACGCACACACTCACACACACACACACACACACACACACACACAGTGGAGACAAACTGATCCTTTTTTTTTCAAGTATTTCCGCACAATAGCCACGTTATATAAGTGTTTGGAGAGAGAGAGAGAGAGAGAGAGAGAGAGAGAGAGAGAGAGAGTATACATCTGATCTCACCCTAGTGGTGCTATGTTAAAGATGATCAATCAAAAGTAACTACACCCTGTAAAATCTTTGTCAGTGTCTGTTCTATTTCTCGTCTTCTCTTTCAATTGTCCTTAACATTACTTCATTATCCACCCACCTACCCACCATTCATCAACACAACACACACACACACACACACACACACACACACACACACACACTTGACAAGTAATATAGCAGGTAAAACGCATCTATCTACCCCATGTATCCCGCACTCTTCCTTGTGAGAAACGCACGAACTATCCGTGCTGCTCTTCGTGATCCGAACACAACGGCGCGAAACACACAGTTACGACTAAACTCAAAACGGCAACTTCCGACAACAATAACCGTGCGACTGCGTCATCTGCGCACTACATTACCATCGCGGCTGCTCATGTTATGCTCGAACAAGAAAACATGGTGACAGACCAAATTCTATTCATTGAGATATCTACATGCATGAAGGTAAACAATACTCAGTGGCAAAGATCTTACATATTATGTTACAATCCCTATGCACGAAGAAACAAAGATCCAAGGCCGTTACACTGTTTGATAAACATTCAATGCTGCTTCTTTCCCTTAACGATGGCAAGAAAGTACCAAGAATTCACTGAATTACGTAACTCAGCATGTCCCTCAATATCTGTAAATAAACAAAGTGAATGACATTGAAAAGTGTCAACGGTCTGGTTTCTGACTCAGCTCCTTTCTACGTCATCAGTCATACGAACGAGGTCAATGTTGTTTTCAAGGGCTAGAGATCAAGAAAAAATGTGTATGTGAATACGTTGAGGAATTATGTTTCTCCACGCATCAGAAATAGTAGCGGGATCTGACTGGCCGATGAAGCGCTCCCGATCTTCACTCTCCTGCAGCGTACAATAATCCAATAAAACAGTCTGACCCCATTTCCAGGGCAAAGTGGTCAGTGTTGCGATTTTCTGGCTGGGAGGTCATGAGTTCAGCTCCCATCAGAGTTATTTAATTGTACGATTTTTCTGCCCTGATCGGCTTCTAACCAGAACTGAGTTCTCTGTGGGCTCAACTGAGAAGACTGGGACCATACAGTTGAGTTTCATCTACTTAATGAATGCGTAGCTGAGAGTGTTGTTCAAATTTCTTGATCAACACTACAAGTGTCTTTATTTTTGAGGCCTGGTTAGAAGCTGTATATCAGGACAGTGAGTGTTGAGTACAACCCTGCCAGGCAGTCTCAGACCAGAATGGGGATCTATAGAATCATCTTCATCACCCACATCTTCATTAACCAGCTTTAAAACAAAGATCTCAGACTCTGTTGTCCTTCGTGACCTGTTCTCATGGTGACCTCAGTTTTCCTTAATTCTCCAAGTCTATAACCTTGGTGAAGTTCGTGTCGAAGTCACCAGTACCAACAAGCTGATGGGGACTGTCATTGTACATACGTGGTGGCACCCTCTGGAGGGAGAGCTCATCATGCTGGCTCTGCAACTAGCAATTGTTGTCGTCAGTAGTGAGCTTAGTTGGTGAAGTCTTGCGTGTGTTGGATCAGAACAGACGCCACTGAACCCCACCAAAGTGACTCGGCAGAAATGCAGTCTCTCTTCTGGTGGGTTGCCTTACAATCATTTGACACTGACTGCTTGTTGTGGATTGCCGGGGCTACAAACTCATCAGATCAGCCAGGCTGTGGATGTGGACAGGAAGCCGCAATGAATGGTGAGGATGCAATGCCACTGACATGGCACAGCAGATAAGGCAGCTAAAAACATTAATGTATGTAAGTCTTATGGTTGTACTGCACGTTTCAACCTGCAATTTATATGATTCTTCCAGAGAAGCTTATTGTACTGCACACTGTGTGTGAAAAAGGAGTCAGGCCTTGGGAAATGGGACGAAAGAGGAAACCTGACAAGCGCGTGCGTTTCACCTCTGTTTTCTGATGCTGTCCTTTGCACTCTTCTGTTCTTTTAATTGCCTATTTTCTTGCTTGCTGCACTCTTCTGTTCTTTTAACTGCCTATTTTCTTGCTTGCTTTAGGATGAACATACTCTTATAATTTTGTCAATATCTGCACAACATCTATGAACTCATATTATGTTCAAAGGTTTAGAAACAAAACAACTGTAGGGTATTGCAAACTACACGGGTCTCTGACTCTACCTACATGTTTTTTGTGTTAGAATACGATGTCAGACAGACATATACCAGAGTGATGCCCTCAGCTGAAGAGGTTAGACGGTAACACCATCATATGAATAGTATGAGTGAATGTATACAAAGAAAACAAAATCACTAAAGAAAATTTGAATCTTGTACCATTAAGATAACGGCAATTTGTCGAGAACAATGGACGTTGAAAAAAACTAAAGCAGTAAAGACCAGATCAGGAAGTGAATAATGAGGTGGGAGGGGAGTGCATCAGAAGGGGGTAAAAGCAATGTAGCCAACGGGCATTGTGCTGCGCCGGCATCTTTGAAGCTCGGTTTCCATCCAAAAGAGGTATGAAAGAATTCCATCCCCCAATTTCCTTTTGCTGATGAAGGAGAAAAGCTAAACCATAAAAGGATTCAGCTGTCTACGCGCGCAGACTGGTTTCTGAAAGAAAAGAGATTTGCCGCGTACTGTCGTGAATAAAAGTACACTGGAAGAGGGAAGAGGAAAATGACAGGCAGGGAGAGGGAGAGATGGGGGAGAAGGAGAGAAAGGGGATGGGCAGAAAGGGAAACATGGGAAGAAGAAAAAGAGAGAGAGAGAGAGACAGAGACAGACAGACACACAGGCAGACAGAGGAAAAACGGAAAACAGAAAGGTGAGTTAGAGAGACACAAAGAGAAGAATGGGAGAGAGACAGGGAGAAAGGGGGAGACGAAAAGAAAAGTTAGAGAAGGTTTAAATTTAAGAGGGAAGAGAGTGAGGGGGATTGAGAGACAAGACAAGACAAGACACGACACAATTCTTTATTTACGAGGATAATAGATAAGCACTGATGTGCTTTTTTACATCCAGTCCTCGCCCTGAGTAGGGTCAACAACATAAAATAAGATGAGGTAACAAAGGAAGCATGCAAAAAGTGACTAGAACTACAATACAATACGGAATTAAATTTAGGAGAGAGAGAGAGAGAGAGAGAGAGAGAGAGAGAGAGACAGACAGACAGACAGACAGACAGACAGAGAGAGACGCAGGAGCGAAGGGAGTGTGGGGTAAGGGTGCAGAGAGAGAGAGAGTGGGGGGGGGAGGAAGAGGCGAGAGTGGGTGCGATAAGAGAGCATTTTAGAACAATCTGATAATCAAAAAAAAATTCCAAAGAGATACAAGACAATCGATTTTGAAGCACCGGGGGGGGGGGGGGGGGGGGGGATAGAAAATAAAGCACAAATGGAGGGGGGAAATGCATAATGATAGCCCAGTCGCCACGGGTAGGAGGGGATGTCATATGGATAATAAATCAAGTTATTCCAGCCGAACCGTGAGAGAGAGAGAGAGAGAGAGAGAGAGAGAGAGAGTCACATAAGAATATAAGCATATCGATAGAATGACAAGAGGGCAGGAGGTAGTAGGAAACACACACACACACACACACACACACACACACACACACACACACACACACACACACACACACACACACACACGGACACACATACACGCGCGCGCGCGCGCCCGTACTCACATAAGACATTCTTACTAAACAAAATAACATACATGTGCATTTCAAGTACAAAAAACACTTCGTAATAGTCAGGTACATACATAAGGCAAAGAGGGTGGTGGTGGTTGGTGGTGGATTTATGGTGGAGTATGCAAGTACCGGAAGAGAGAGGAGGAGACAGAGATGGAGAGAGAGAGAGGAGGAGACAGAGATGGAGAGAGAGAGAGAGAGAGAGGAAAAGGGGTAGAGAAAGGCTTGAGACTGGGTAGAGAGAAAGGATAGAGGGAGGCATAACTAGAGGAAGAAGGGGGCGAAGTGGGAGGGGGTAAATTACTTTAATTGAAATATTTGTGTTCAACAGAAAAACAGATTGGAAAGAGGTGACAGGGATTCAGACTAACGAACGCATTTTCATCATTCATATTGCTCACTTATTATGCACGCAGAAGATATCGGGGGGGGGGGGGGGGAGAGATAGATAACATATAGATAGATAGATATAGATAATACCAAGAGAGAGAGAGAGAGCAAGAGAAACAACGGGGAGAGAGCAATACTGAATTATGTAATATACGCCAGAAATATATCATTGTGATAAAAAAAAATACAGAGAAAGATAGAGTCTGTGTACATATCCGTACGTTTTTGTGTGCGTTTGTGTTTGTGTCCATGTGTGCGCGTATATGTTAAGTGTGTGTGTGTGTGTGTGTGTGTGTGTGTGTGTGTGTGTGTGTGTGTGTGTGTGTGTGTGTGTGTGTGTGTGTGTAAAAAAACAATTCCTTCTGTGTTTATTCACCTGTCTTGTCCTACTTGCCTTCTGTTGATGCCTCAGTAAACTAGCAATGCAAAAACACGACATGGTACAAAGATGCAAACAAACCATCCATCATCAAACTGATCCAAAACAACAACTAACAGTGAGCAAACAAATGGTCAAGGGAAGCATGAGCGAATCCACAAAATCGAAAATCAAATGACCAAAATGTGTGTGTTCCCTCGTACTTCTGTTTAACGTCTGTTCACTCTGAGTGATAATAGACGTGAATGAAAGAAGAGAGAGTGCCTGACTGAATGAATGATTAGATGAATAAGCCTGTGTGTTGTGTAAGCATGAATGTAGGCCTTTGTATGTGAGTGTGTACGTGTATGTATTTGTATATGTGTCTAAACTGAACAATAAACATATCAATAATCTTAAATACAACAATCAGTGGGGGGGAAAAAAACATATAGCAAGAAAACACAAATCCTTCACTATCTTAAACAAAATGAGTTAGCTCAAAACTATCAAAACAAAAATGAGTTAGCTCAAAACTATCTAAATAAAAGCCCCAGTCGGACTATGTTTTTTAAGTATTCAGCAATTTCGATCAGCAGAGAATGATTCGAAAGTAGATCTTGCATGGTTTTTTTTTTTTTTCAGAAAAAGTATTGGATCGTAATTATGTTGGTAAGAAAGTAGTCAACTTTGTGACAGTCTCTTTCTCTCTCTCTCTCTCTCTCTCTCTCTCTCTCTCTCTCTCTCTCTCTCTCTCACACACACACACACACACACACACACACACACACACACACACACACACACAGAGCGGTTAGCACTTCAGACGACTGTCAGACTCCTCTGCCCTCCTTCTGTAGCAAATGATGCTCCCACACGTCTTTCTCTCCAGTCCCGCCCCCTCCCCTACACTCTCCCATGCCATCACCCCTTTCCTCCTCTTCTCTCTCTCTCTCTCTCTCTCTCTCTCTCTCTCTCTCTCTCTCTCTCTCTCTCTCTCTCTCTCTCACACCTCCTACCATCTTCACTCCCACATTCTTTAACATTGGCTCTACCCAACACCATTTGCCTTTTTCCTCCTATGGTACTTCCATCAGTGTTGACTGACACTTCCGTTTCCACCCGCCATCTTCTTTACCATAGCTCTACTCAACACCCCTCCCCTTTTCCCTCTCAAGGTACTTCACCCCTGCAGGCTGCCACTTCACAAGTCTCCTGTCCCAGTGTCTTAAGAGGCACCCCGTGCTGTACGTGAAATTTGCAATTCAAAAACACAACGCCAGCGTCAAGAACATGCAAGCTCTTCGGCTATCTCTCAACTAGGAACTTGACATCGTCAGTCGCTCTGCGATGGGTGGACATTACTCATTTGGCCAAGCTCATGGCTTCTTCTGAAGAGGCTGCAGAGAGCTTCAGGTGAGAATCTCGTTCCTGAAAAGATGACATGGAGGAGTAAACTGGTCTAAAAGACTGGGCGGGGGAAAGGAGTAGGGAGAGAAACTTATGGAAGAGGCAAGGTATTTCATCAGACGGGACCGAAACTTCACCCACCGTACGCTCTGCTTAGATATCGTCGTGTACCTCAGATTATCATTTGACAGCACGACGCCCACGTGAAGAACAAGTTGACCTTAGAACTGTAGGAAAGCTCCTCAAAAACAGTCGACAGAAGTCACACACACACACGCACGCACGCACGCACGCACGCACGCACAAGCATATGCATGCATGCGCCTACGCATATACTTTGTTTTTATGGAAATCATCTGTCTCATTGTAACAAATCAGTCGTTCTTCCTTTGTTTGCAATAAATCAGTCGGTAACAGCAAGCATAGTTATCACCAAATATCTCCGCTGTCAATGAAATTCACAGTTAGCTGTTCAGAAATCAGTTGAAACAACAGTCTCATCATCTCCACATCTTTTTTCTGTATTTCCTCCTTTACTGCTGTCACGATGCAAAATTAACTGGCTAAAACTTCTACATGGTTCACAGAAAGATAGCACAATTACTAGATATAGATAAGATACGGTAGATATCGAGAGGACGGAAATGCGCATTGGTCGTATGGGTTAAGTTATGCAGCCTGCTTTCACAACAACAGAACTCCCATAAAATCTGACACACTCGTATCTGCATTAAAACTACGCCCAACACATTGGTCAATATTAGGATAGCTGTCCATCTCACTGACAATGCACAGGACAGGAAACAAACTAAAGAGTATAGAGATCACTGATTTTACTCTAGTCATCAAGAAATAGATTAATACCAGTCTTTAGCCGACATTTTAGGGAATTAAGTAGTAAGATTTCGTATTATGAGGAAAAGCAGAAAACTGCCAGGTATACTGTCTTGGACAGATATGCGACCTGTTTCAGGATAGCATGGTTATACATAAATGTAAACCAAAATGTTTGGGGTTTAGTTCTTTGGGCATCGTGTTGACAAGTAGAAACAGTACCATGACAAGCTCTTCTTTTTATCAATGTTTTTAGTTCACGATACAAGTAAAATATAATATTTTCTGTACCAAAGTACGAATTGCTACTTTGCCTTTTCTCTTTTTTGCCTTCCTTTGCCCTTTTCTGTAGCTAGCCTCGAGTATCTCGTAAATTCGATTGCGGTTGAATCGGCACAGTTAATGACGTTCAGACAATAATTTTCCACCATTGGTGGCTCTCTAGCGCCCTCTGAAAGCTAGTAAAGGACAGGTTTGTCCATTCCATGATGCTGTTCTCACTCTTTATAGCCACTGGGTGTGAACGTCCATTTTGAGCCCAATTTGAGAAGATAAGTTATTGCTCGTTCTTCATTTTCATCGTCATGAATGTTGCTTATCTTGCCTGAAGAAGACCCAAGGGGTCAAAAACGTCGTATTTTGTCTCGTAATTTGTTTGTACCTTTTGTCCGGCCGAAGAATATATTTTTTTCTTTTAAACTAGTGAATGGTCAAATAACTAATTTATGTTATTTTAAACAGTAAAAAGAATGTCATCACAAAATGTCACTAATGACTAGAGTTAGAGACAGGACAGTTTTCGGTAGAAGAATTTTTAGAAACATTAAACAGTATAGTTTCAAAGTGAAGTGACTGCAGGTCGACATTGAAACAAACTTCAACAGGGATTTATAGTAACTCCGCCTGTTAACATGGACAAACTAATTACAGGACAAAACACGACGCGTTTTTCGACCTCATAGATCTTCAGGCAAGATATAAACAACATTCAGGACAACGAAAAACGAAGGACGAGCAATCATTTATCTTCTCAAACTCGGCGCAAGATGGGCGTAGAATAATTGAACGGTATGCAGCAAGTCTCTGTGTCAGATTTTATCCCCGTGTGATCAGATCGGCATGAGTGAGCGTAACAGGGCTGCACTAGTCTTCCTCATTCTGTCCCCCAATTTCTAGTCCCCCTCCTTCCCCCCCTTATTGACCAGCTCCGATGTCAGCTTCAACACCCAGATGAGTCACTGACCTCATTAGCGGCTGGGGTGGCCTTGCTGCAAGCACTGGCGGAAGCAGCACTTACTCTGTTACTCCTGATATCGGACAGGAACCGCAGGGCATCAGGAACAGCGGTAACTATTGGCGTCTTTCTACACTGACGTGTTAAACTTTCTCGTTGGCAGGGGCGGATCAGCTTGAGTGGGTGTTTGTCTTTTGATGTCTACAGCGCCTACAGAGAACGGAGAGACAGAAAAAAAAGGAAAGTGACCCAACAGCAGAAATTATCTAGTGGACCACTTATCCTCGTCGAAAGAACTGTCAACACTCAAGATTCACTTAGTCAGGAGAAGTTCTGTTCAATATTCTCTGTTCCTAGATCCCAGAAGTCCCATCTGCCTTGTTGTCTCCAGACTTCATCATCTTAATTAATGGATATTTTACACGCGCACACACATACAGATAAACTCTCTCTCTCTCTCTCTCTCTCTCTCTCTCTCTCTCTCTCTCTCTCTCTCTCTCTCTCTCTCTCTCTCTCTCATTGCATAAGCTAGCTTAGCAAGGACAGATTGGAAGAATAGGCTCTGCCAAAAACCTCAACTCTTGACTGAATAAAAATTTTCTGAATTATGAACTCTCTCTCTCTCTCTCTCTCTCTCTCTCTCTCTCTCTCTCTCTCTCTCTCTCTCTTACACACACATACATACACTCGCACACGTCCTCACTCTCTCTGTCTCTCTCTCTCTCTCTTCTCTCTCTCTCTCTCTCTCTCTCTCTCTCTCTCTATATATATATATAATATATATATATATATATATACATGTGTGTGTGTGTGTGTGTGTGTGTGTGTGTGTGTGTGTGTGTGTGTGTGTGTGTGTGTGTGTGTGTACATACATCCGAGAGAGTGAGAGAGAGAGACAGAGAGGGAAAATATAAAAATATAAGCAAGCGCGCGCACACACACACACACACACACACACACACACACACACACACACACACACACACACACACACATACACACGCGCGCGCGCGCGCGCGCGCGTGACAAGTAAACACAGCACGCCAAACGCATCTAGCTGATTGCAGTAGCACCTGTGTTTTCTCTTCCTACCCCCGCACATCCCGTGATCTTCGTTGTGATAAAACCACGAACTATCGGTGCCCTCAGCGTGATCTTGATACCACAACAGCGCGAAACACAGGCAAGACCAAGCTCGAGACGGAAACTTATGAGAACGAACACTTTCCCATGGCGTCGTCTGCGTCCTACGTTATCACTCTCTTTGCTCATGTTATGTTTGAACGTTTTTGAACATGAAAGCGTGACTACAAAGCAAATTCTCTTTCTTGAGATATCTACAGACATCAAATGTATCCATATCCAGTGCTTTATATTTGTGAAATTATGTTACATCTTCTAAGCATGAAGAGGCACAGGTAAAGGACATTACGCCAGTTGATAAATCTTTAAACTCTTGTAATTATTGCGAGGAGGCTTAGAGAATTTGTCGAATTGTGTAAATAGAAATACGTATTAAAATCTATAAATACAAGCGACAAGTGAAAAACATGGTAAAATATTTTTAAAGTCCAGGTTCTAATCTCAGTCCTTCAAATGAGACCAGTCCTTCGAAATGAGACTATAAACCGAGGTTCTGTGTGTGAGCGCACGCATAAAATCTTGCACACGCGTAAAATCCCATCACCAACTTTCAGAAGAGAAGGCCAGTTTGGCCGTTGGTAAGGATGACACGTTACACATAGCATACACCCTGCGTGAGTGATGGAAAAAATGAAGGAAGTACGGAAAGTGAGTGAACAATATTGAACGATATTGACTGGACGACATGGGAAACGACTGAATGAAGCGCCAGCTGGCAGCTCTTCAGTCGGCACTACCCAGGTAGGCAGCCTGTGCGAAAACGAGTGTGGATTGTAAAACGCCTAGAGCTTGGTCTCTAGCCGAGGATAGGCGCTGTATAAGTATTCACAATGATGATGATGATGATGATGATGATAATCATCATCATCATCATCATCATCATCATCATCAACATCATAATCATAATATTCATCATAATAATTATAATAATTCAGTTTTTTTCCACTACACTACCATCCAAATAAGATCAATGTTGTTTTTAAGGGCTAGAGGTCAAAAAGAAACTTCTCTGTCAGTGCGTTCAGCTATCATGTTTCTCTGTCCATCAGAAATTGTCACGTGATTTAACTGGCCGGTGAAGCTCTCCAAATGTTCACTCTCCCGTCTAATGACAGGTCTGTAGGTAATAATAAATAATAATAATGAATACTTATATAGCGCCTATTCTCGGCTAAGACCAAGCTCTAAGCGCTTTACAATCAATACTCATTTACACGACGGACTGCCTACCTGGGTAGTGCCGACTGAAGAGCTGCCAGCTGGCGCTTCATTCAGTCGTTTTCCCGTGTCATCCAGTCAGTTTCGTTCAATATCGATCACTCATTTTCCTTACTTCCTTCATTCTTTCCATTTCTCACTCAGGGTGCATGCTATGTGTAACGTGTCATCCATACCAACGGCCAAACTGGCCTACTCTTCCGAATGTTGGTGATGGGATTTTACGTGTGTGCAAGATGTTATGCATGCGTTCACACACGGAACCTCGGTTTATAGTCTCATTCGAAGGACTGTATGGGAAATGGAGTCAGAACCAATGTTAACTCCGAGGGAAAAATCCCCCTGTACCGAAACGCCCCGGCGGAGGTTCGAACCCGCAACCCCAGGAACACCAAGATTAAAAGTCAGGCACTCTACTTCCAACTGAGCTATTCCGGCTGTAACCTACGTGGAGCCCTCACGCCAACAACGGGCCATAGGCTAACAGCCAAGCACACTCCCTCGCTGATGTTGTCTGCTCATTCTTTCCCATATAAGCGTGTATAGCGTATAGCACGCGTTGTCCATCACACAGCCAGTTCTTCTACCATGTGCACGACTTCAGTGAAATTCCCATGCACGGGAAGAAGCTGTTTTCAGTATTAACCGCATGCGCTCTCTCTCTCTCTCTCTCTCTCTCTCTCTCTCTCTCTCTTATAGTCACCAGAGATAGTGTGGACAGAAAGCGCTGACCCGGTTTTCATTGTACAGCAGGTAGTATCATAGAGTGCATTCATTCATCAGGTTGGGGGGAGGGTTTATTGCAGAAATCGTATTTTCGATATAGATATCCTTTCTATACGGTTGATTCCGTATTTAGTGCATTAATTACAATCCACATGTTTGTGATTATTCGTCATAAATGGCGAAAATAAACGCAAAACGCTCTGTTTGGGCCAGCTGTGAGGATCCGGTGCTGCTGTAAGCGTAGGGGTCCCACAAGCGTATTTGATTCTTTCAGACAAGCTAATAAAACAGTCTGATGACAGTACTGCAGGTACTGCTTGTAGCGTATTGGATTCTTTCAGACGAGCTTATTTCACTGCAAGGTTCTCGTGAACTAGCTCGTCAGGGCCTCTGAAGAAAATGGAATGCAGAGGGAACCTGACATGACCTGATGTTCCCATCTGTCTTCTGATGTAGTTCTTTAAACTCTCCTGTTCTTTTCAGTTGTCTGTTTTCTTGCTTGCTTCATGATGAACCTACACTGATGATTTATCAATGTCTACACAATATCAATGAGCATGTATGTGTGTATATTCAAAGGTTTAGAAACAAAAGAATAGGACTATTAAAAACTGCATAGGTCACTGACTCTGACTACATATTGTATTATTTGAATATGATTTACGACAGACACATCATGGAGGTATGCATGCAGCGGAAGAGATCAGACGGAAATCCCGTCATGGTGGGGGGAGGGGGGGCGGGGGGAAGGGGGGTATACACAACAAACAAACAAAACTGCATCAGAAAATTGTGATCCAACGCCCATTAAGAGAACGGCCTTTTGTCCCGAATAATGAGCGTAGAAGAAAGCTACAACTATAAAACGCCAGGTCTGGGAGGAAGGGTGGAGAGAGTTGTACGTCAGAGGGGGTAAAAATGATGCAGCCAACGAGCTTTCATCCTTTGACTGAAGAGAACAGTGCGGTTGCGCTGGCATCTTTGAAGTTGGGTTTTCATCACAAAGAGGTATGAAATCATCCCACCCCCTAGACTCCTTCCGCTGATGCCTGTGTCGCTAATGATGGAGGAAAGATGAACTATAATTGGAGTCAGCTGTCCACGTGCGCAGAGTGGTTTCATAAAGAATGGCGATTCATCTTGTACTGTGGTGAATGAAAGCAGAGAGAGAGAGACAGAAAGACAGACAGACAGACAGACAGACAGAGAGAGAGAGAGAGCAGAGCATGTGTGTGTGTGTGTGTGTGTGTGTGTTGTGTGTGTGTGTGTGTGTGAGTGAGTGAGTGAGTGAGTGAGAGAGAGAGAGATACTGAGTGAGAAGTAAAGAGAAAGAGGATGGAAAAAAGAGAAGCAGGGATAGAGAGGAAAAAAATAAGCGGGAAAGGAGTATAAAGTGAAGAGGAAAGACAGGAGGGAATGAGAGAGAGGCGGGAGAGGGGTTGGGGGAGGGAGAGAAGAAAAGAGAGAGAAGTGTCTGTCCATTTCATTGATCAGTTCTTTCTATTTCCCAGCTTGCCTGAGTGTCATGTATTCCAGGTGGCAATTCTGACGCTGTTCTTTACACCTATACCCTGTGTTTTTCCCACAGTATCGCACTTTTCGTATCCGCCCTGCTGGAGGTCGAAAGATAAGGCGGTCGCTATAAGCCCGGGCCACGGCCGATCCGATATGATCTCTGAATTTCCTTCTTCTGTGTGGTGTTTCGTGGACAAAAATCGAACCTGAATTAAACCCACCTATCTCCAGAGTGGAGGCAATACAAATAGTGAATGACCCAGGGATGATGGGGTAGCAAATGAGTTAGTAAGGTAACAACAAAATTATGTGGTGGGATAACCAAATAGTTTCAAACCAAACTGTGAGGGAGTTATGAAAAAGTTAATGGCTATAGGTGATGGGGTAACGAAAAACAAGATAATAACTAGAGGGTAAGAGGTAAAAAAAAAAAATGAGTATGACCAGAGGGTAGGAGGTAACAAAATGATAACGACCAGAGGGTAAGGAGATAACAAAATGATAATGACCAGAGGGTAAGGAGGTATCAAAATGATAATGACCAGAGGGTAAGGAGATACAAAAAGATAATGACTGGAGGATGGGGAGATAACAAAAAGATATTGACCAAGGGTGAGGAGATAACAAGCCGGATAATGAACAGGATGAGGAGATAACAAAACAAATAATGACCACAGGGTGAGGAGATAACAAAACAGATAATGACCGGGGGTGAGGAGATTTTAAAAAAGATAACGACCGGAGGGTGAAGAGATAACAAAAGATAATGACCCGAGGGTGAGGAGATAACAAAAAGATAATGACCAGAGGGTGAGGAGATAACAAAAAGATAATGACCGGTGGGTGAGGAGATAACAAAAAGATAATGACTGGAGGGTGAGGAGATTACAAAAAGATAATGACCGGAGGGTGAGGAGATAACAAAAAGATAATGACCGGAGGGTGAGGAGATAACAAAAAGATAATGACTGGAGGTGAGGAATAACAAAAAGATAATGACTGGAGGGTGAGGAGATTACAAAAAGATAATGACCGGAGGGTGAGGAGGTAACAAAAGATAATTACCAGTGGGTGAGGAGATAACAAAAAGATAATTACCAGTGGGTGAGGAGATAACAAAAAGATAATGACCGGTGGGTGAGAAGGTAACAAAAATTAATTACCAGTGGGTGAGGAGATAACAAAACAGATAATGACCAGTGGGTGAGGAGGTAACAAAAAGATAATTACCAGTGGGTGAGGAGATAACAAAAAGATAATGACCGGTGGGTGAGGAGATAACAAAACAGATAATGACCGGTTGGGTGAGGAGATAACAAAAAGATAATGACCGGAGGGTGAAGAGATAACAAAAAGATAATGACCGGTGGGTGAGGAGATTAAAAAAAAGATAATGACCGGAGGGTGAGGAGATAACAAAAGATAATGACTGTAGGGTGAGGAGATACAAAAAGATAATGACTGGAGGGTATGGAGATAACAAAAAGATAATGACCGGAGGGTGAGTGAGATAACAAAAAGATAATGACCGGAGGGTGAAGAGATAACAAAAAGATAATGACCGGTGGGTGAAGAGATAACAAAAAGATAATGACCGGTGGGTGAGGAGATAACAAGCCAGATAATGACCACAGAGTGAGGATGTAACAAAACAGAGAATGACCACAGGGTGAGGAGGTAACAAAATCATAATGGCCGCAGGGTGAGTATGTAACAAAACAGAAAATGACCGGGGGGTGAGGAAAGAACAAAAAGGTAATGAATAGAGGCTGAGGAGGTAACAAAAGATAATGATCAGAGAGTGAGAAAAACAAAAAGATAATGACCAAGGATGAGGAGGTAACAAAAAGATAATGACCAAGGTGAAGAGGCAACAAACAGATAATGACCAGAGGTGAAGAGGCAACAAACAGATAATGACCAGATGGTGAAGAGTCAACAAACAGATAATGACCAGAGGGTGAGGAGTCACAAAAAAGAAATGACCAGAGGGTGAGGAGGTCACAAAAAGATAATGACCAGAGGATGAGGAGGTCACAAGAAAGATAATGACCAGAGGATGAGGAGGTCACAAAAAAAGGTCATGACCAGAGGATGAGGAGGTCACAAAAAAGGTCATGACCAGAGGGTGAGGAGGTCACAAGAAAGATAATGACCATAGATGAGGTCACTGAGGAGGTCACAAAAAAGGTCATGACCAGAGGGTGAGGAGGTCACAAAAAGGTTAATGACCAAGGGTGATGGAGTCGCAAAAAGTTAATGACCAGAGCTCAGGGAGCAGCAAAAAGATAATGACCTGGTGTCAGGGGTTACAAAAAAATGAATGACTGTGGTTTTGTGGGATAACGAAAGGTAATGGCCAGCTGAGACGGAGGGGTTGGGGGGGTTAAAAAAAATAAATAATGAACAGGATGAAGAAATAACGAAAAAGATGATCACCAGTTGGATGAGGGGGGGTAACCAGAAAGTTAATTTGTTAGTGGGAGGGAGTGGGGAGTTTTGGCTGCTAGGGTGAGGGGAAGGAGTATTTCGGATGTGGGAGGGATTGGGGAGTTTTTGGCTGCTAGGGTGAGGGGAAGGGGTATTTGGGATCAACAGTTATTTTGTGGTGTCTAGATGGCAGCTGAACGAAGGAATCCTGACAATAAAAAAAAAAAAAAGCTAATGAGTGAAGGGAGGAGGTAGAGGCTCCTGGCTGGGGGGTGGGGGTGGGTGTTTGGGTGTCAGAACAGAAAAGGTGGAAGAGGAGGGTGCAAATTACCAATCCGTCCCGCTTGATGTGAAGAATACCACACCCAGAGACATTTGATGACCAAAGAGGGGCGAATGCGGGGGTTGAATGGGGGGGGGGGGTGGGTGGGGGGGGGGGGGGGGGGGGGGGGGGGGGGGGGGGGGGGGGGGGGGGGGGGTGAGGGAGCTAGGTGCTGGTGTGAATGAGAAGTGCGATCATGCGTCTTGCTTTGTTGACAATGATGTGTTATTTTTTTTTTTCCAGACTTTTCTGTCCCTTCTTCTTCCTTTTACCTCTTTCTTTTTTTTTTTTTTCTCAAAACTAGCTCTTTCATGATTTTCTTCTCTCTTTTTTTTCTTTCAAAAGCAGAGCGAGCAGAGGGAGTGAAGGGAAGGGAAGGGGGTGCGAGAGGGGGGGGGAGAGACAGAACTGTGTAGCCCCCCTCCCCCTCCTCACCCATAGTCTCTAATTTCCAGTGTGATTCTAAGATGGTCAGCGTTCTTTTTGGGGTGTCAGCGGGGGGGGGGGGGGGGGGGGGGGGAGGACTGGATGGGGGGGGGGGGGGGGGGGGGGGGGGGGGGGGGGGGGGGGGGGGGGGGGGTGGGGGGGGGGGGGATAGGTGTAGATCGCTTTGAGACTAAAGTGCATCTCCCAGTTCCAGGAAAATTTTCAGGATGGTTTCAAGAATTACACGCAGTGAATCAGAAAGTTCACCCCACACCCCGACCCATTGCCCCCCCACACACACACACCAAAAGGAAAAACAATACTGATCCGCCAAAGAAAGTGAAGTAAAAGACGAATGATATCTTCATTAACCCGGTTTCTTTTTTTTTTTTTTTTTTTTTTTTTTTTTCACTCGACGCTGGGCCACACAGAGATTTTTTCTCCCCTGTGTACCACCAGGGGGCGACATGGGCCGCAGCGGATATGAAGCATGCTGACGTGGCTGAACAAAGCCGTTTCCCTTGGCAACCCGCCAACACTGTGTGTGTTTTTCAGGGAGGCTGCTGGCCCCGACTATCTCAACCGTCATTCTTCTTTGTTTCCTTCACAGACACAAGCAAGCACAATAAATGAGATGATGGTCGAGGGCAGCCAGAAACACTCGAAACGGACTCTCTCTCTCTCTCTCTCTCCTCTCTCTCTCTCTCTCTCTCTCTCTGTTCGTATGTATCAATGTATGCATGTATATTGTGTGTGTGTGTGTGTGTGTGTGTGTGTGGTCTAGCTGTCAGTCTGTCCGTCAGTCTGTCTGTCTGTCTGTCCTTTTTTGCTCCCTATACAAATCCAAAGTTTTCATCTTCCCTGAATTTTGCCTTGTGCCTCAATAACGTACTAAGCAAATCAAGTATGTGATTGCTTTACGCGCTCGACAGTCATATTTGACGAGTTTCAATACGACAGTAAAGCGAGAGTGACGGCCGAATTGAAAACAGGTGTTTAAGGTAAAGGGAGGGCTAGGGGAAGGCGGGTGGGTGAAAGGGAGGGGGGCTGGGGGGGGGGGGGGGGGGGGGGGGGGGGCAATGTTGGGATTCAAAAAACGGATATAAGGGCAAAAAGAGGGTAACAAGGGGAAAGAAAATATGGTGGATGGGGAAGGGGCGGGGAGGAGAATTGATCTGCTTGTTTCTTAGACAAATTCACAGGTTTCATCTGATCTCCCATTCTGTACGATGATTGAATGTCCTTCTGGGCAGATCTCGAGTGATCGTTTTTGAAGTGAGTCTTATGACGAAGTGAAGTGATGTTGGATTTGAAGCGGGTCGAAGAGAAAGAGAGGGGTGGGGGTGGTTAAACGAGGGGAGAAAGAGTAGTTGGGAGGGGCGAGGGACAAGGGGGGCAGGAAAGTGGCGAGAGCGGGATGGGGGTGGGTGGGGGGGGGTGGCAGGGGTGGGGGGGGGGGGGAGGGGGGGGGGGGGGGGGGGGTGGGTGGGGGGGGGGTGTGGGGGGGGGGGGGGGGGGGGGGGGGGGGGGGGGGGGGGGGGGGGGGGGGGGGGGGAGGGCTGCAAACACACACACACACCAAACACACACACACACACACACACATGCACACGCACACACACACACACACACATAAAGTGTGTGTGTGTGTGTGTGTGTGTGTGTGTGTGTGTGTGTGTGTGTGTGTGTCCTGAGGATGTATGTGCAATGAATAAAATAGCAGGGGAAAACAAATGCAGGCAAACAATTCTCTCTAATTATGAAAATAACACTTACGAAAATGGCAGGAGAGAAAGGAAGTGAAGGTGATGGAGCTGAGGGCCGACAGTGACATCATATGTCGTGCTGCATCTAGCGGCCATGACACAATGTCATCAGTCAGAGAGTAGTTACGTCCCTTGACGTCTTAATGGAATGCCTTGTGCTTGCCTGCACCCTGTGTGAATGCAACACAGGCCTTCCAAGGGTGATGCAGGATTGTTCCCGGCTGGATGGTTCGGCAGTTGAGGACAGCATTTCTCTGGGTCCCACTGCCACCTTTGGGTGTAACCTTTTTCCCCCGTCGTCTTCCTTTTGACCGACTCTGGCGAAAGCCCTCAGCAACGGTGAGATCCACAGACCGCAGGGAAAGTCCTGTTGACCGCAGGAAAGACTGCAAACCGGGGGGTCCTCTTTAGAAGGCACATACGTCTTCACCTGTCAGCGGGAAAAGCAACAAGTGAGGCTGTGGGATGCACACGGCAATTGCTTGACGGAAGGGGGGGGGGGGGGGGGGGGGGGGGGGGGGGGGGTGGGGGGGGGGGGGGGGGGGGGTGGGGGGGGGGGGTGGGGGTGGGGGGGGGGGGGGGGGGGGGGGGGGGGGGGGGAGGGGGGGGGGGGGGTAGGGTGGGGGGGTGGCCCTGCTGTGGTCAAGTATGGACTGATACACCTTCTGCGGAGTTTTGTGTCGTGTCACATCCGGTGGCCATTACACAATGGCATCAGCCAGGGAGCAGTTATATCCCTTGACGTCTTAATGGAATGCCTTGTGCATGCCTGCACACTATGTGAACTCAGCGCAGGCTTCCAGGGGGTGCAGGATTGCTGGTTGGTTCGGCAATTGACGACAGCACTTCTCTGGGTACCACTAGCACCTTTATGGTTTATCTTTTTCTTTTTCTTTTTTTTTTTTGTACTCCCAGTTCTTATAGAACAGGGAGTACTTTACAGTGGGAACGAAGAAATGCTGTCTGTCAGTCTGTGTGTCTGTCTGTCTGTCCGTGGTCAAAATGTGTTCTACTCGCTCCAAACAAAACTTCTGGGACTGTCTTTCTGAAAATTTGTAGATATGTTCATTATGGTCACAGATGATGCCCGATGCTTTATTTCACTAGAACAGGCGTTACTAAACGGCTATAACGGCCCAAAACGGTTTTTTCTTCTGTATGGAATCTCTAGAAAATGATAACGCAAACAAAATGACGTCAAAGCTTCTTTGCGTCATAAGCCAAAGTGACGAAATACATTATGACGTATGTTTAATTGTGACGTCGTATTCGAGATAAACGGGGAGTAACTTTTTATATGCTTTGCATTTTGTTTCTTTTTGACATTATACTGGAACCTCGGATTCTGCTTTGATAGCTGAATCATTTGTTTCTCCTATATGTAGTCGATCGATTTTCACCTCCTGGATGATACTCATCTGCAAAACCTGGTTAGTTGTGATAGTCCAGCCATGGTATCTTTCATCGAACACCATCAATAACCATGTTGTATTTCATCATCACGGGAAGAAATTTT
>JADBJO010019458.1:25000-27500 GCA_016801955.1 Conus betulinus | reverse complement strand
CCCCCCCCCCCCCCCCCCCCCCCCCCCCCCCACCCCCCTCAGTTTAAGTTCCTCAGCGACCAGTTTAGTGAAAACCACAGAAAGCTGAAAAATATCCGCATGATAGCCGCCAGACTATTATCATCTACAGAAAACCATTTTGATTAAATTTTCTGACACCAGCCAGACCGACATAGTTCTTCTATCCTTTTTTCTTCTTCTTTTTTTTTGTATTTTATTTATTTATTTTTTTTATTTTTGCCAATTTGGGCGATGGGGTTGCAGTCGGCGGTGAATGTGTGACCGACAGCTAACATGTTAATCTCGTTGGTAGGGTTTAGTAGAGTGTGTATGTGTGTGTGTGTGTGTGTGTGTGTGTGGTGTGTGTGTGTGTGTATGTGTGTGTGAATGTGTTCGCGCGCGCGTGTGTGTGTGGTGTGGTGTGTTTGCGCCAGCGTGTGTGTATGTGTGTGTGTTTGTGTGTGTGTGTGTGCGTGGTGTGTTGTGTGTGTGTGGTGTGGGTGTGTGTGTGTGTGTGTGTGTGTGTTGTGAAAAAAGGTTGTGACATAGGTTCCTTTGATATCTATATCACACACACACACACACACACCTCTCTCTCTCTCACTCTCCGTCTCTCTCTCTCTTCTCCTCTCTCTCTTCTGATGTAATATTTTTTGTGCAACAGACGTAGAATGAAAGTACCACTACTACAGCTACTACTACTACTACTCCTACTATTCCTACTACTACTACTACTACTGCTGCTGCTCTACACTTACAACAGTCCAAAAAGAATCACTCACAACAGTCCAAAAAAGAAACAGTGAGAAAACCATACTACTATACATTTTCATTGGGTTTACCCCCACCACTTCACTTCCAGTGTGAGTGAGTGATAGCAATCTGAACTCGAGGAAGGACGGCCGCATCAAATCGTCCGTCCAGTTCCCTTTTTTATAGACGCCAGCAGACTGAAATGGCCCCAGACAATTCGCGTCTGTCCACTTGTCTGGCGCCGCCTAGACGGACTTACGTCTCCCTGGCGTCCATTTGAAACACATTGATTAGGTAAAGCTTGTGGACGGTTATCTGAGTTAATCACGTTTGGAGTACCACTGGAAATGATCGGGAAGAGTGGACGTTTGTACAAGAGGGTAATAAAAGAAGGAACAGAGAGATAGCTAGATAATGACAGAGAGGGGGGGGGGGGGGGGGGGGGGGGGGGGGGTGAGAGAGAGAGAGAGAGAGAGAGAGAGAGAGAGAGATATTATTTATTCAGTAAGGCCATAGCCCCCTTTTGAAGAGAGTGCATGTATAAACAACAGAGAATACAGACACAGGAAATGTTCACTATCGAAAAACGGAAATGAATAGAGAAACATGGGAAACTTGATAACAAAATCATGAACAATATTCAGATCGAATTCTGAATGCTTTATATAAGTAAACAGCAGACCGTTTGACAATATCTTCATGCTTAGATGACCTAGGCAAATACAAGTCTAAACAATGTGGGATGATTTAGGTACTTTGTAGAGACTAGCTGGTCTCTAAGATTTTTTTTTTCAAAATGGGAAAACAAAATGCAAAATGAACCTCATCTTCTCATGGACCTTTACATAAGGGGCAAATAAGATTCGTTCATGATGCTGTTTGTAACGATAGTGATGCAGATATAAATCAGTTATCCCAAATCGAAATCTGGTCATGATGCACTTTGAATGTATGTCCATTTTCAGTATATATATATATATATATATATATATATATATATATGTGTGTGTGTGTGTGTGTGTGTGTGTGTGTGTATGTGTGTGTGTGTGTGTGTGTGTGTGTGTGAGAGAGAGAGAGAGAGAGAGAGAGAGAGAGAGAGAGTGAGAGAGAGAGAGAGTGAGTGAGAGGGAGAGAGAGAGATTTTTAGAGGAGGTTTTTGGTTGGCCACAGTGAGCTTGAGTGTTGAGCTATTTTCCCTTTCTACACGGATCGGTTATTTCAAACCATCGGGGACGAAGCAGTCACCTGCTTCCGTACAATGTGTTTCATCTTGGTGTAAACAAACTTGTGTCATCCATGAAGACTTTTTATGGGGGGCATGTGGTCGCTCTTTCCAAGGTCTGCTGGCCCAGTACGGCTCTTGCCTGCCTTCAAGACGACCCATATTGCCAAGAGAAACGGTACGGGATGCCAGCTTCCAGGCCAAACCTATTTCAGTTGCAAAGTCAGACGACTGCAGGCGGAAATCTAAACAAATCTGAAATAAATGTTAGCGAACCGCCAAGAGAACCGTGGACAAACCAGTCACAAGACAAAACACGTCGCGTTTTCGACCTCTTAAGTCTTCTTCAGGCGAGACACAAGCATCTAGGACAATGAAATTGAAAATGAACGAATTTTTCACTTAGCTTGGGAATTTTCAATGTCCTATTTGTTTGTGTCTTGCCTGAATAAGACCTAAGAGGTCGAAACGCGTCGTGTGTTATCTTGTGACTGGTTTGTCCACGTTTCTCTTGGCGGTTTGCAA
>JADBJO010019458.1:5000-17500 GCA_016801955.1 Conus betulinus | reverse complement strand
CACAGACTGTAAGGGTTGAAATCAAAGACTGTAAGGGTTGAAATCACAGACTGTAAGGGTTGAAATCACAGACTGTAAGGGTTTTAATCACAGACTGTAAGGGTTTGAAATCAGAGACTGTAAGGGTTTTAATCACAGACTGTAAGGGTTTTTTGAAATCAAAGACTGTAAGGGTTGAAATCATAGACTGTAAGGGTTGAAATCACAGACTGTAAGGGTTTGAAATCAGAGACTGTAAGGGTTGAAATCACAGACTGTAAGGGTTGAAATCAGAGACTGTAAGGGTTTTAATCAGAGACTGTAAGGGTTGAAATCATAGACTGTAAGGGTTGAAATCACAGACTGTAAGGGTTGAAATCATAGACTGTAAGGGTTGAAGGGTTGAAATCATAGACTGTAAGGGTTGAAATCATAGACTGTAAGGGTTGAAATCACAGACTGTAAAGCTTTAAAAGAAAAGCTGGAGCGTGGGCCATAAGCCAGGGGAGGTACTCAGATGGTGACTTTTAGAGAATTGTCCAAAAGATGACTTGGCGAGGGAGAGAGAGAGAGAGAGAGGAGAAGGAGAGAGGAGAGGAGACAGACAGACAGAGACAGACAGACAGACAGACAGAACAGAGGTGGTAGCTGAGGCCCGAGGCTAGGTGTTGGGTTGTGTGAGTTCAGGATGACACGGGAACTTGCAGGAGGGGAGGTTGGGGGGGGGGGGGGGGGGGGGGGGGGGGGGGGGGGGGGGGGTTAGGGTAGGGGACTTGGCAAAGGGGGGTGCAGTTCAGCAGGGGGGGACCGGGGGGGTGGGGGGAAGATATCACTTGCACGTTCTTGTCAGCCGTACCATCAGCAGATGGTCAAGACACGGAGATAATGTACAGTCCTGGTAGAAAAGATTGGTGTGTGTGTGTGTGTGTGTGTGTGTGTGTGTGTGTGTGGTGTGTGTTGTGTGTGTGTGTGTGTGTGTGTGTGGGTGTGGTGTTCATCCAGCAGCACCTAATACAGCAGAAAAGCATTGGCCGTCTTTCACGACTGACGTCGTCACTGCATTCATTCCCACTCCTGCCACCTTCTACCACCCCTGTCATCATGGGAGGTTTTCCGGTTACACACACGCGCATACATGTACAGATAGACCAGCAAGACAGGCAGAAACCTACAGACAGATAGTAGGAGACTGGGATAGAAGCGCAAGCAGGGAATGAGGTAAGTCCCACAAGAAGAGGCGGGAAAAATGACTGCTTCCAGAGATAATGCCAGTGCATTGTTTATCGTATTGTTTGGGGAGTAGGGCGGCGGAGAGAGAGAGAGGATGACCGGGAGGGAGGAGAGAGGGGAGAAGAGAGAGAGGGGGAGAGAGGAGGAGGAGTCTAGAGGGAGAGGGGGGGGGGGGGGAGCGAGGGGGGCAGAGAGAGGGGCGGGGAGATCGAGAGGAGAGAGAGGGAGAGGAGGGGAGAGGGGAGGACCAGACGGAGACGGAGAGGATGGAGACCGGAGGCAGAGAAGAGAGGACCCCCACACTACAGAAGACGGGAGACGACAGACGGAAACTTGCACGAGAAACGACCCACGACATCGGGGAGGTCGAGGATGAGGGAGAGAGAGGAGAGGGAGGCGGAGTTTTGGAGAGAGAGGAGAGTTAGAGACTTGTCAGCGTGACCATCAAGAGAGATGGTCAAGGTGGTAACGGGATGAGGGATTAAGGGAGGCAAGGACGGTAGAGAGAACGATTGGGGTGACTGGGAGTGTGTGTTAAGATGTTGAGATGTGAGTGGAGATGTGTGAGAGAAGGAAAGTGAGACAGGAATACTCACAGAGCACACTTAACACGAGACACGAAACATTGCCGTTCTTCACGACTGACGTCGTCACTGCATTCACAGAACCCACTCTCTGCTCACTCTGAGATCTAGAACTCACTCCTGACTCACTCAGTATCAGAGGCACACGATGTTACACACATGACGAATACATGGCGACAGAAGAGAGGAGCCAAGACAGGCGAGAGAGTAAGAAAGCGGATTGGAGAGACGGCAGACAGAGTAGGGACAGGGCGATAGACAGGAGCAGCAGTAGAATGGCAGAGGGCAGCAGCCCCCCGCACAGAAGAAACGGGGGACGAGGGTTGTGCGGGGACGAGTGAGAGACTGATGACACCCGACAGAGAGGTAGGAGACGAGATTGAGACAAAAAAGGAGAGGAGAGGAGACGGAGACGAGGCTGAGAGGAGAGAGGGAGAGAGATGAGGACGAAGAGGGAGGAGAGAGAGAGAGAGAACGGAGAGGAGAGAGAGAGAGAGACGAGAAAAGGCGATGAGACAGAGAGCGATTTGAGGAGAGAGCAGAAGAAGAAACAATATGGCAACTCATGACGGGACAGGGCAGCATCAAAGTGAATACGATTGTATTATATGCGGTCGAAATAGGTAAATTAAACAAGTTACTAAACACTCCCACCGAAATAATGAAAATAGAGATATCCATTTGAAACCTTGGGTGATGTGACAAAGCAAAGCAAAAAAAATGTAATGAAACAGGAATATAAAAAGTCGAAAACTCCTCTCTCTCCTCTCTCTCTCTCTCTCTCTCTCGCTCTCTCTCTCTCTGTCTCTCTCTCTCACACACACACACACACACACACACACACACACACACACCACACACACACACATTCACACACACACACACACACACACACACACACACACACACACACACACCCACACACACACCACACACACACACACACAAAACACACACGTACAAACGCTCATACACGCGTGTGTATACAGGTTTGAATTAACATATACGAAAGAAGATATTTGTACTGCGCCGAAATATTGGACGAAAAAGGCTGTAAAATATGGAATGCAAGGCATAAAAACTGGGTCAGGTCTCTCTCAAGTACGTGCGTCGTCAGTCCGCACATATGACAAGGGTCAAAAATCTCTACCTTTAGAGGAGCAGATACAAGTTGGCATCCATTAACAATGTTGAATAATAAGACATGCTTCAATACAGTCTAATTTGAAACACATACACACACACACACGCACGCACGCACGCACGTACGCACGCACGTACGCACGCACGCACGCACGCGCGCGCATGCGCAACATGCACGCACGCTTGCACAACACATACACACACACACACACGCACGCACGCACACAAACAAACAAACGAACAGACAGAGAGAGAGAACAAAAACTGAGCAAAAAGTCGGTGTCCTGTCAAATTACTTCAGCCAACATTTACTTCTGACATTGTGAAAGGGTCGGGGATTATTTTCGAAAAGAACTCGTTAGATTTTTGTTTTTTCCGACATCAAAATGGGAACTTTCAAAGGACGTCGTTCTTCTGACACTGGAACAGACCAATTTAAAAGAGAATGAAGATGTATTCTAGTATGCCGTGATAAAGCTTGTATTGAAGAAAAAAGTATTCAAATGATATAGAGTATTACCACATTGATCAGTAACAGGGAAATGGACAGGGCTGGCATAATTATCTCATACCCATTTCAACAATAAAGAAGTCGTTTTACATTGGAGCTAGCAAATCAATTTTTACCGCCTGACTCACAGCGATTTTGATGCTCTTTACATCTTCTCATCAGCTTTCCACGAAGAAGAATTCGAATTCTCGTCTGTGTCGATTTAGAGTGGGTGCTTCGAGTCTTGCAATCATGAACATTACAAACGAAACCAGAAATGATTAGTGTATCATTTAATTCATGCACAGATTTTGAGAAACATTTACGTCATTTGTTGCTGAATACCTTTTCACTGTCGGTTTTTTATTACAATTATACAGCAAAAGAGCAGCTGAGCGTCATAGCCTTTTATAATTTCACATATTTTTTTTTATTCAGCTGTCCCCCTAACCTAACAAGAACAGTAATTTTCAGAGGAATCATGCTTGGAAGTGGTTCCAAAGGTCCCCAGCATATTTGATAATAACCAAACGAATTCTAAAAATCAATGTTCTGAAAAGCAATTGTCGTAAAAAAAAAAAAAAAAAAACAGGAAACAACTGTCCTGCGTATGTAGGTGGAACGTTGACACTTTTGAAATAAAAATATACCAACAAGATTTTTTTGCGTTTGTGGAGAGCAGTATAACACATGAGCACATTCATTGTTATGTACATTGCTTATTTGACTTTTTTTTCTTTCAGTAAACACGAGCCGCCCGTAGCAATCTCCTTCAACAAGAGCGAAATCTGACCTCCACCCCACCTCCGTGGGTTCGGGTGTTGATGACAATAGATAGTGCAAACTGAGGGACAAAGAGCTGTTGCTCTGAATAGTTCTCCGTCTGAATGATAGCCAGAGCCAGATTGAATTTCCCGCAGACAAAACACTCCTAATCAAATTTACTGGCGACTGGCAGACAGACCTGACTTTAAAAAAAAAAAATCTTTTTTGTTGTCTCCAGTTTCGGCCATTTTGGCATGGTGATCGGCGCCTGTGCTACAGAAAAGGCTAACACGTTATTCCCGTTCGGAAGATTGAATATCATTGTTGGGAATTTGTGGTGATTAATGTGAAAATTACACACACACACACACACACACACACACACACACACACACACACATATATAATATATATATATATATATATATATATATATATATATACATATATATATATGTATATATATACATATATATATATATATATATATGTATAATATATATATATATATATATAGATATAGATAGATAGAGATAGATAGATATTATTAGAGAGAGAGAGAGAGAGAGAGAGAGAGAGAGATGACGAAACCGAAAATTTGGGATATTTGATCTTGTTTGTTTGGATTTTTTTATCTACTTTGACTATATATAATGTGTGTGTGTGTGTGTGTGTGTGCGTGTGTGTGTGTGTGTGTGTGTGTGTGTGTGTGTGTGTGTGTGTGTGTGTGTGTGTGTGTGTGTGTGGTGTGTGTGTGTGGTGTTGCGTGCGCATGAATGAACCATTAGCAACAGCCCACAATCATCGAAATGAAATAGTGTGCGAATCTCCTCTTCTCTTGCGATCGTTGTTTGAAGTGTGAATAAATGGCGAGAAAAAAAAAAAATCTGAAAAGACGGGTCCCATCAATTCCTTTCTTCCGTCCTCAACTAACAACACTCCAAACCCGTAGCGATTCCAGACAACACGAGTCGTCCACTTCGCTAGCGCCATGCAGTCGGGCACCTCTGCTTCTCTCCAGTCGTTCGTTTCACACTCTGATCAGGCAAAATCTCACCACTGTCAGCTTGGCCAACCCTTTCTCCAAACCCACAGTGGAGGGGATCAGAAGTGGGTCAGAATTGATTCCCGATACATTTTCCTTGAAAAACGTCCTTTATGTGTTTTTGATAGAACGTTTCGTTCATTTTATACTGGGTTGAATCGTGATGAGGTTTTTTTTTTTCTTTCTTTGTGTAATTTGATTAGCGAATATTTGCATTTAATCCAATGTGTCCATAGCCAGGACAGTCAAAGCAAAACGTGCTTCATCCTCCGCGATTTTTATTTTCATCTCCGCAAACATGGGGCAATGCCATGTTGTCCAATGCTTCGAAGAAGGTTTTTAAAAAAAAAAAAAATAGGCCCGACGTTCTGGGACGGAATGTGTTTTTTTTTTACGTTAAATCCTGTGCGATTTCCTTGTAATGATACTAAGAAATTGTTATACTTTTAAAAATTGATTTTAAACAGGAGAATATTATCACATTTATTCGTTTGCTTCCGCACTAGCATGTCACTTGTGTTCATAACAAATAAATAACACAATCGTTAAGTTCAAAGGTAACTGCACATCACTGCCCCTGCCCCGGCAAAGAACCAACTACACACAGGGCAGCATTTTCTTTCGTTTGTTGTTGTCTGTTGTGTAAAATGTAGTGATATATCTAAGCCTTACTGCAGAAGCTGGTGGGAGCTTGCCTTTATGAACTAATCTCAAGCAGTACTGAATGTCCTGATACATTCACTTCCCGTGAACAGAGATTATCCCTTTTCACCCACATACCTTTATGTTACGCATGTAAGGGTACGTGAATGATACAGTGTTTGCTTCTGTAGGAAAACTTTGTGCTGTGATAAACAGTGTCTGACCAAGCCCACGCGGCTCGGTGCGCGTGTTCTGTTGTTGGGTGTATGTCAGTATCAAATCATTTCAAAAGCAAGATCATGTCAACTGAATCAATCGTTTTCCTGTTGCTTCCGAATTTTCAGTGCGCTCGCGCTCTCTATCTCTCTCTCTCCGCTCTCTCTCTCTCTCTCTCTCTCTCTCTCTCTCTCTCTCTCTCTTCACATAGTGTTTAATCCTGTACTCATTAAGTTTCTGAAAAACACTTTTCAGTGCAACATCTCAATAGTTATCAGGACTGTTACTATTTCCTGTCTTATGAAGAGGGACCTGTTGTGACTTCTTTTGAGGGGAACGAGGGACACGCACACACACACACAACACACACACACACACACACCCACACACACACACACACACACACGTATGAGAGAAACCACAAAGAGAGACAGACACAAACACACACACACACACACACACCCACACACACACACACACACACACACACACACACACACACACACACCACACACACACCACACACACACAGAGAAAAAGTAGAGAGAAAGAGAGATGAGAGAGAGGAGAGAGCACACGCACACACACACACCACACACACACACACACACACACACACACACACACACACACACACCACACACACACACACACACCACACACACACACACACACACACACACACACACACACACACACACACACACACACACACCACACACACACCACACACACACACACACACACACACACACACACACACACACACACACACACACACACACACTCACACACACACACACACCACACACACACACACACACACCACAGGAAACAGAAAAGATGAGAGAGAGAGAGAGAGGAGAGAGCACAACACATAACACACACACACACACACACACACACACACACACACAACACACACTCACACTCACACACACCACACACACATCACACACACACACACACACACACACACACACCACACTCTCACACACACACACAAACACACACACACACACAACACACACCACACACACACACACACACAGAGTTTTCAGACAAGATACTGAACAGGTCCAGCTTCGCGCCGATCACGTTCTCGGAGTCTCATGATTCTTCACTTATCATGATTAGATTGTGCGCTTCTCTCTGCAGCTACACTGATGATGTAGAAGATCATCGTGATGATGACACGAAGAAACGAGGGCTGTGCGCACATACTAACGATGTTGACCAACCCCTGGAATGGCAAAAACTGGGTGGGGTTTTTTCTGGGTCATGTTGATGATGTTTATCACCCCCACTGATGGCAGAGCTGGGTGATTGTGAGAGTAATATTGGTGTACATCACTCTGATGGTGGCAGGAGCGGGTGAATGTGGGAGTGATATCGGTGTATATCACCCTGAAGATGGGTAGAGCTGGGTAATCGTCTCGGTCATATTAATACTTATCACCCTGCCGACAGCAGACAGCGGACTTTTTTTTTTCTTCATAGATTGTAATTATTGCACTTTTGACAGCAGAAGTCAATATTTCTCTGGTTTCTTTCTTCTTCTTCTGCTGCTGCGTTCGCAGGCTGATACTCCTGCGGACACTCCCTGTATATACAGGCAAGGATTAATCCCATCTACCAACAAGGGAGTGGAGTTTTGTGTGCATGACCTTTTTTTTTATCCCGCCATTAAGGCAGCCATACTCCAGCTTCGGGGAAGGTGCATGCTATGTGTAACGTGTCATCCATACCAACGGCCAACTGGCCTTCTCTTCCGAAAGTTGGTGATGGGATTTGACGTGTGTGCAAGATGTTATACGTGCGTTCACACACGGCGGAACCCTCGGTTTATAGTCTCATTCGAAGGACTGCATGGGAAATGGACTCAGAACCAGAGTTAACTCCGAGGGGAAAATCCCCCTATACCGAAACGGCCCGGTGGAGATCCGAACCCGCAAACCGAAGATAACGAGTCCGACGCTCTACCAACCGAGCTATTCCGGCCCCTTCTGGGATTCAAATTGTGGGATAATTCACTGAATAATTCAAGACATAAATGCCATATAAAGATAAAATCCAAGGACATGCACATACAGACCAAATATGCAAAGATACACTGATATCACACACACACACACACACCACACACACACACACACACACACACACACACACACACACGCAAACACACACACACACGCGCGCACGCGCGCGCGCGTGTGCGCATGCGCAGCGCCAAGTCATCATCTGCAGTCCAAACATAGTGGAACAAAAGAGAGAGAATCACGCTGTGCTGTCAGTCGGTCTTGATGTGAATCAGTAGTAATGTCTGAGCCGAATGGAAAACGGCTGCCCACAGTCTTCTCACAGACATGTCCAGCCTGAACCTGTCCGCAGTCAATCCATGTCGTCCGCCAGACTGGTTAGCGCCATGCAGACGGCGGACTTAACGTCCCCCTGTCGGCCTTTGCACACCCCCCTCTGACTGGGCAAACTTTATGACTTTGTGTCGGAGAGCCGGTCACGTGTGAAAGTAAAGTGAAGGGGAGGGAAAAAGAAAACGGGAACCCCTGGGGGATTTTCAATACCATAGCTTCCCCCCAGTCTCGCCATTGTGCCACGTAATGGCGTTTACCGCCAATACCGATCAGTTTTACCTGCCGCCCCCTCCCATTTCAGCCCCTTGCCGCCCCCTCCCCCCCCCACCCCCCCCCCACCCCCCCTCCCCCCCCCCCCCCCTCTCCTTTCTGTTCACAGCCCGATACCTTTGAAATTGTCTGCCCCCCCCCCCACCACCCCCCCCTCCTTTCTGTTCACAGCCATCCTCTAAATTGTCTACCTCCCACCCACCCCACACCCCGCCACATACACACTCCCTGCGTCCAAGAGCTCCAGCACCCGACAGTCTAACATTGAGCAGTCAATGTCAAGTCGTTATGAGGCGACCCGCGAGAGGAGACACCGCACTGCTGCTTAGTCATTTTGTTGGTGTTCCAGTGGGTGACTGTTCTGATCCAAATGTGACAGGACACCAGCCGACAATGGCTGCTTGGTAGTGGATTCAGGGTAAGTGAGCATCCAGCTCCACAAGGTACCACCACGTGGGTCCTGTGACAGTCCCATCATCCACCTCCACAAGGTACCACTAGGTCCTGTGACAGTCCCCATCATCCACCTCCACAACGGTACCACCACGTGGGTCCTGTCACAGTCCCCATACATCCACCTCCACAAGGTACCCACAGGTCCTGCGACAGTCCCCCATACATCCACCTCCACAAGATACCACCAGGTCCTGTGACAGTCCCCATACATCCACCTCCACAAGGTACCACCAGGTCCTGTGACAGTCCCCATCATCCACCTCCACAAAGGTACCACGGGTCCTGTGACAGTCCCCATACATCCACCTCCACAAGATACCACCAGGTCCTGTGACAGTCCCCATCATCCACCTCCACAAGGTACCACTGGGTCCTGTGACAGTCCCCATACATCCACCTCCACAAGGTACCACAGGTCCTGTGACAGTCCCCATCATCCACCTCCACAAGGTACCACTAGGTCCTGTGACAGTCCCCATCATCCACCTCCACAAGGTACCACCACGTGGGTCCTGTCACAGTCCCCATACATCCACCTCCACAAGGTACCACCAGGTCCTGCGACAGTCCCCATACATCCACCTCCACAAGATACCACCAGGTCCTGTGACAGTCCCCATCATCCACCTCCACAAGGTACCACCAGGTCCTGTGACAGTCCCCATCATCCACCTCCACAAGGTACCACTGGGTCCTGTGACAGTCCCATCATCCACCTCCACAAGGTACCACCAGGTCCTGTCACAGTCCCCATCATCCACCTCCACAAGGTACACCAGGTCCTGTGACAGTCCCCATCATCCAGCTCCACAAGATACCACCAGGTCCTGTGACAGTCCCCATACATCCACCTCCACAAGGTACCACTGGGTCCTGTGACAGTCCCCATCATCCACCTCCACAAGGTACCACTGGGTCCTGTGACATCCCCCCATCATCCACCTCCACAAGGTACCACTGGGTCCTGTGACAGTCCCCATACATCCACCTCCACAAGATACCACCAGGTCCTGTCACAGTCCCCCATACATCCACCTCCACAAGATACCACCAGGTCCTGTCACAGTCCCCATACATCCACCTCCACAAGATACCACCAGTCCTGTCACAGTCCCCATACATCCACCTCCACAAGGTACCACCAGGTCCTGTCACAGTCCCCATCATCCACCTCCACAAGGTACCACTGGGTCCTGTGACAGTCCCATCATCCACTCCACAAGGTACCACTGGGTCCTGTGACAGTCCCCCATCATCCACCTCCACAAGGTACCACTAGGTCCTGTGACAGTCCCCATCATCCACCTCCACAAGGTACCACTGGGTCCTGTGACAGTCCCCATCATCCACCTCCACAAGGTACCACTGGGTCCTGTGACAGTCCCCCATCATCCACCTCCACAAGGTACCACCAGGTCCTGTCACAGTCCCCATACATCCACCTCCACAAGATACCACTGGGTCCTGTGACAGTCCCCATCATCCACCTCCACAAGGTACCACCAGGTCCTGTGACAGTCCCCATACATCCACCTCCACAAGGTACCACCAGGTCCTGTGACAGTCCCCATCATCCACCTCCCACAAGGTACCACCACGTGGGTCCTGTCACAGTCCTCATTCATCCACCTCCACAAGGTAACACCACGTGGGTCCTGTGACAGTCCCCATCATCCACCTCCACAAGGTACCACCAGGTCCTGTGACAGTCCCCATCATCCACCTCCACAAGGTACCACCAGGTCCTGTGACAGTCCCCATCATCCACCTCCACAAGGTACCACCAGGTCCTGTGACAGTCCCCATACATCCACCTCCACAAGGTACCACCAGGTCCTGTGACAGTCCCCATCATCCACCTCCACAAGGTACCACTGGGTCCTGTGACAGTCCCCATCATCCACCTCCACAAGGTACCACCAGGTCCTGTGACAGTCCCCACTCATCCACCTCCACAAGGTACCACCAGGTCCTGTGACAGTCCCCATACATCCACCTCCACAAGGTACCACCAGGTCCTGTGACAGTCCCCATCATCCACCTCCACAAGGTACCACCAGGTCCTGTGACAGTCCCCACCTCATCCACCTCCACAAGGTACCACCAGGTCCTGTGACAGTCCCCATACATCCACCTCCACAAGGTACCACCAGGTCCTGTGACAGTCCCCATCATCCACCTCCACAAGGTACCACCAGGTCCTGTGACAGTCCCCATAATCATCCACCTCCACAAGGTACCACCAGGTCCTGTGACAGTCCCATACATCCACCTCCACAAGGTACCACCAGGGTCCTGTGACAGTCCCCACTCATCCACCTCCACAAGGTACCACCAGGTCCTGTGACAGTCCCCATCATCAACCTCCACAAGGTACCACCAGGTCCTGTGACAGTCCCCACTCATCCACCTCCACAAGGTACCACCAGGTCCTGTCACAGTCCCCGTGGTCTTGCCAATAACGGCGACCTCGTGACGGGGCCACAGACGTCGATTTTGTTTTTCTGCTCATCGACAGAAATCAGTACAGGAGGAGATGAGGTGGAATGCTCTTCTGGTCTGCATGATAGGGCTGTACTCCACGCTTACTTTTGTCCTGCATTCCGCTGTCAGCCATGCCTCAAAGTTAAGATCGCCGCAAACTTGGTCAGAATATCTGAGCGACACTGTGTAAGAGGTGCGTTAATCACATCCCCGAATGTGTGGTTTCCAGGCTTCCAGGCTGAGTCAACAGCAAACGGAACTCTGGCTAAAGAGCTGGTCAGAGCAGAACATTCCCACGAGTAAATGGCTCCCATGGGAATTAAAGCCGCGACCCTCCCAGCCAGGAATCCGTGAACGAATCGCTAAACACTGTGGTTTTCCAGTTTTCAGATTGAGAAACTTCGGTCAGTTCTACCATTTTTTTTTTTTATTACTTTGACTATTTGTTTGTTTGACTTCAAACCCAACTGTGTTTATCGTCAGAAC
This sequence comes from Conus betulinus, assembly GCA_016801955.1. NCBI lineage: Eukaryota > Metazoa > Mollusca > Gastropoda > Neogastropoda > Conidae > Conus > Conus betulinus. The sequence continues at coordinate 5,335 of JADBJO010019458.1, read as the reverse complement.
AAACGCACGCCGTCTTTTCCTAGTATTCTTTCCCGATTTTCCTCAAAACTGCTATGATGAAGAACACAGAATATGTGACTTGTTGATTGTATGAAGAATGGTTCCAAGGCACTGACTCCGACCGTGAATTTCTAATGACCTAATTTCCTTTTCCTTTTCAATTAGCACCAATCCCAAAGTGTAGTATTATGGACGTACAATCAACATTCATAACAAGTGACTAGACTTCGAAAGAGAAGTGCACAGAGGTAGAGAAAATAAAACCCAGCATCGTTTTAAAGAATAATCGAGAGAGAAAAAAAAATTCTGTTGGCCACTGTTCACAGTATTCGGAC
>JADBJO010019457.1:22500-24709 GCA_016801955.1 Conus betulinus | reverse complement strand
TTGTTTCTTTGCTTACTAGAGATCAACAAAATGTAGAAAGACAAGAAAGAGAGAGAGACACAGAGAGAGAGATGAGAGAGAGAGAGAGAGAGGGGAGGTGGTGAGAGTAGGAGAGAGAGAGAGGACGAGAGAGAGGGAGGGACCAAGGAGAGAGAGAGGAGAGATGCAGAAGGAAGGTGGAGGGAGAGAGAAGGGGGGGAGGTAGAGAGAAAGAAAGAATGAGAAAGCAAAGGAAGCAGAGAGAGGAAAGAATGGGGAGAGCGTGAGAGGAGAGCAGAGAGAGAGAGAGGAGAGAGAGAGAGTAACCAACCCCAAGGGGCTGTTTGTCACTTCATGTTTTCATGTTAGTTCTTTTTGTGTGTTGTTTTACATGGCCTGTCAGACCTCGTCCCCAAAAATGCAAATACAGCCGATGCTGCCATTTTTTTCTGTTCCCTTTGTCTGTTGTTTGTTATTTCTTTCTTTCTATATCTCCACTGTTCCTTTTTTTTCTCCTCATTTTGTTCCTTATCCTTTCTTTGTGTTGCTTCTCTTTCTCTTCTATCTTTTTCCCTTGTTCACGTAATTTTCTTTTCTGCTACTCTGCTATCATTTAAAAACATGTTTTTATCGTAGCCCCATTCTGTGTCGGGTGTGTCTTTTTTCTCGATAGATGTCTGCCAGTAGTCAGAGCAGTTTGAAAAGACGAGGGGGGGGGGGGAGAGAGAGAGAGAGAGGCGAGAGAGGAGAGAGAGAGAGAGAGAGAGAGAGAGAGAGAGAGAGAAGGGAGACTTGTTCCTGTTGCATTATATACTGGAACAGAATACTACACCACATATACCACAATTCATATGTTATGTATACATATGCTTCTATGATGATGTACACACACACACACACACACACACCACACACACACACACCACACACACACGCACACACACGTACACACACACACACACACACACACACACACCACACACACACACACACACACACACACACACACACAGCAGAGAGAGCAGAGAGAGAGAGAGAGGAGAGAGAGAGAGAGAGAGAGAGATACAGAGACAGAGACAGAGGCAGAGAGACACAGAGAAACAGAGAGAGAGAGAGTCGAAGTCAAAGGAATCCCACTTTAACCAAAAACACATTCAAAGTTAGATGAACGTAGCTTTGTTGATGCACAAGACGAAACAGAAAAACGTTTTTTTTTTTTTTCGACTGCTTGTCTTCTTTAGGTGTTACAAATAACATGAATGAAAAAAAAATGCAGAAAGCAATACCACCACCACCACCACCGCCACCACCACCACCCCGGTTTGGACGTCAGCGAGAGAGAATGGTAACGGAGCAAGGATGGTGGTACAGTCAACTCTGGTTTCACACACACACACACACACACACACACACACACACACACACACACACACACACACACACAAACACAAACATATGCGCCCACGCACACACATAGTCCCATGCCCACACATCATACACACACACGTGTACATCCACTAAAAAGAAAAAAAATGGTAGTAGGTAGGTATCAAGGTCTGACCAGCGCGTTGGGCTAATGCGTAGGTCAGACATCCGCTGAGTCGTAGCCACGAGACCTTCTTCTTCAATTGTCTCATCTTTGTTGTTAATTCATTTATCCATCAGCTTCAAATCATGCGTAGTGTGGTCTCAAAGCTGATGTGGTGTAGCGTATATGGACTAGTCTGCAGCAGTGACGCCTCCTTGATGAAACTGGAACTGAATCTGGTTTGACGTACAATTCCTCGGGATTGGCTGTGTGAATATCCAAAACAGATGGTATTTCGGGAGTTCCGCATCAAGTATACCCCTTGTTACAGCAAAGATGTTCAGAAAGAGAAGAGATATGGAATTGTTTCGTCGTTTGTTCTGTCGACAGAGGTGGTTCAGATACGTTTGGCTATTCTCTAGCACCAGAAGTCTTTTTTTTTTTCAAAGAAAAGAAATATGTTTCCACAGTCGGAACTACAAAATGGAAGCAAAATCAATGCTATATCTTGTTTAAAGCGTTGCCAGAACATTCTGTTGGGATTTGTATTGGTGAATTGTCTGAGTTTCCGTAGAACAAGCCAGTTTTTAGACATCACTTTCCATTAATGGTGGACATGTGTCACCGCCACGGGAATTGTTTTATTTTACAGTTAGTCCGACGCTTCCATGTTCCGTAACCTGACTGATTGTACGTCCTTCA
>JADBJO010019457.1:0-10000 GCA_016801955.1 Conus betulinus | reverse complement strand
GAAGAAGAAGAAGAAGAAGAAGAAGAAGAAGACGTTGAAGAAGAAAGAAATGGAAGAGGAGGAGAAGAAAGAAGAAGAAGAAGAAGCAATCCGGAGCAGAGTTCATAATGCAGTCGGCATTCTGTTCGCCCGCAGGTCTCTCTTTAACACCTCCCTCTTTCTTTCCCACGCGGTGTCTTTATTACCACTGTCAATAATAAAAAAAAAAATCCCTCACTACTAATCCCACTCCCCCCTTTACCCCCCCCCTCCCTTTCCTTCCCCCCTACCATCGTTCATTCTTCAATACACCTCTACTTTCCTTTCAGTTCGAGCTGGTTGAATGTGAGATTTTTTTTACCCTTCTGTTTTCGCATACACACCAGTTCCAGAGTGAACGGCTGGCAGATCACGAATTAGATATTTAGTAGATGTGGTAGATATCTTTAGAATGCATGTAAACACACACACACACACACACACACACACACACACACACACACACACACACACACACACACACATACACACACACACACACACACAAATCAGCGGGGATTTTTCTTCCAGTGTTGTAAGAAAGGCACGCACTGCTCTTGTCTGTAACGGACTGGCTAAAAGAACAAAACCAAAACCAAAACAAAACAAAACAAAAGGCAGAACGTGTGCAGTTTTGGCAAGATCAATATCGTCGTAGTCAGATGACGCCCGTTTTCAGGAATGAGGAGGAAGAAGAGACTGATTTATGGCCCATGCGTGTGTGTGCGTGCGTGGTGTGCGTGCGTGTGCGTGTGTGTGTGTGTGTGTGTGTGTGTGTGTGTGTGTGTGTGTGTGTGTGTGCGTGCGTGCGTGCGTGTGTGTGTGTGGCGCTTCCATGCCTCATGGAACGGGTGGGCACTGGACAGTCACAAATGACGTGAGAAGCAGACCAGCAAGTGGTCAAGATCAACCGACTGCTGTATGACCATCTGCTGGTCTCACAGTGAAGCGGTCTGACCTTTGCGGACGGGGTCACAGGTATTATTGCTCATAGCCCTGCCGACCGCAAAAAAGCCATACCACGACTCCCACCCTTTCAGGACGTCAAACCCGACAAGAAAAGAAAAATCAAGGAGAAGGAAAGGAAGAAATGGTAACATCACCGCACTAGTTCCTCGAAAGGAAAGTTATCTAAAAGTGCAAGCGGTTCCCAAACAAGGGGCACAACATCCGTTATTTTGATGTCTTTGCTGCCTTGAATGCGTATTTCTTTCTTTTCTCTATTTACAAATTCACCTCATGTCATTAAGACGCCTCTCCTCGATCCCTCTTCTCAACCAGAAAAAAAAAGTTCCCTTTCTTGAGAACACTGGCGCTGTTTTCAATCCGATTTGGCATGTCTGCGGCAAGACTGCCTCTCCTTGGAGACGAGTTCCCGACAGGGCGTTGTGTTTTCTGGTCTTCTGGAAATTACACGTACACGGTTTTTCTGTTGTTGGGTCTTGTTTCGTCCCAATCATCTCTGTGCTTTTTACACATCCCATATCACTTTTTTTTACTTTGTTGACACCCTTGTCAAGAGAGAGAGAGAGAGAGAGAGAGAGAGAGAGAGAGAGAGAGGAGAGAGAGAGAGAGAGATGGAGATAGGAGCATGGAGACTGCGTTTGTGACAATTAGCAATTACATGATAACGGGCCAAGTGGTCTGAATAATAGACGGAAGGAAAAAACATCATTGATCTCGAGAAAGACGATCGCTTAAAGCGATCATGAAAAACTCAGAACTTGACACCAGTAGTCGGGCTATTGCAGCGATTGTGTGAATACAACGAGGGCAGAATGGCAGCCACTTTGCTAAGACATGCAACACTCAGGACAACCAAGAACGAGCAGTCACTTATCTTGTCAAATTCAGCGCAAGATGGGCGCTAGATCCTTGCTTTCTTCCCCCACACTGACAAATGAATTTGACGAGATTCGTGATTGCTCATTCATCATTTTCGTTGTCCTGAGTGTTGTTTAATCTTGCCTGGAGAAGACCCAATAGGTAGAATCGCGTCGTGTTTTGGGTTTGCGATTCGTTTGGTCATATTGTATGGCGTTATTACATACACTTTTCAAGATTTGTCAACAGTTCAACGAGCTTCAGTCCAGGGTGATTGCTTCCTTTCGTCCTGTCCTTTGAAAGCCGCATGGACGAGGTGGACACGCGTCCCAGAGGTGGAGAGGACAGGAATGGAGAGCTGGTGCTGGCTTTTTACTGCTGAAGGGCTGGACCCGCAGCACTGGCCAGAATGCACGTTAAGAACGGTCATTGTTGAAATGCACGCCACTACCCCTCCGGAAAGAGAGTAAAAGGCACAGGCACCCTCCAGGCCTCTATTTCCATACCATGTTGACCTATCTGCATTTAACATCGTCACCTCTAACGTCATCATCAAAGGACCTCCCCTCATCATCATCATCATAAATCATCATCATCATCAGCAGCATCATCATCATCATCAACAAGGGCTAAAAAAGAATGGAGTATATGTGTGTGTGTGTGTGTGTGTGTGTGTGTGTGTGTGTGTGTGTGTGTGTGTGTGTGTGTGTGTGTGTGTGCGTGCGTGTGTGCGTGCGTACGTGCGTGCTTATGTGCGTGTTTTATGTGCGTGCGTGCGTGCGTGTATGTGAGTGTATTTGTGTGGGGGTGGGGGTGGGGTGTGTGGGTGGGTGGGTGGAGAGAGAGGGGAGAAGAGAGAAGGGGAAGAAAGACAGAAAGAGAGAGAAAGAGAGGGGAGGGGGAAGGGAGGAAGGTAGGAGGGAAAAGGAGGGGGGGGTAGATGAAAAGAGCATAGGGTAGAAGGGAGGGAGAGAGAAGGGTGAGGGAGGGCAGAGGGGAGGGAGGGAATAACAGATAAAGGAGCTTGACCACTGAGTTTGTGGCAATTAACGCCGACATGTCAACCTGGCTAACTATTGTGAATAATGTAGAAAACTGAAAACAGCACCGACCCTGAGAAAGACTGTGGCTAAAAGAGACTGTGGAAGATCTGACTTGGACATCCCGTGACTGAGATCATGAGCGACTGCAAATTTAATGAGGGCGGAGTGGCAGATGCTAACCTTCTGATGTCATGACGAAAAGCACGGGGGCAGGGGGAGGGGGGGGGGGGGTGAGAGAGAGAGAGAGAGAGAGAGAGAGAGAGAGAGGACGGGAGAGAGAGACAGACAGACAGACAGACAGACAGACAGAGGAAGTGGGGAGAGAGAGAGAGAGAGAGAGAGAGAGAGAGAGAGAGAGAGAGAGAGAGAGAGAGAGAGCAGGAGACGAGAGAGAGGAGAGAGAGAGAGGAGAGGAGCAAAACAGAGAGGGAGACAGACAGACAGAGGGAGGGAGGGGATGGGAGAGAGAGAGAGAGATAGGGAGAGAGAGAGAGACTCAGAGAGAGAGAGAGAGAGAGAGAGAGGAGAGAGAGAGAGAGAGAGAGAGAGAGAGAGAGAGATGGTGGTGCTGGTGGCTGAGATTGAGGGGGAGAGAAGCATGAGGATTTATTCTGAGACAATATTTCATGCGCTTACATATCATCTGAACAGTTGCTCTTGATAATGGAAAAATGAAGAATACAAAACAACGACAACATCGACAGCAGCAGCAGCAACAACAATAACAACAACAACAAAACCGCCCACGCCGATCCAGAGAAACGGAACTGCTCATAGAGAAAGGGAAGGTTCCGAATCTGATGAGGGTATAGACGTCACATCACCTGGTGGAAGGTTGTGATAAGCCAACATGAAGTTCACGAGGAGGGGGGGGGGGGTGGGGGGGGGGGGGATGGTGGAGGGCATGTGCTTAACTGTTGCGACGGTGACTGGTATAGATGGAAGGCATAAACCGCCCCTCTTCTGAGTCCCAGGTTCATCAGAAACCACTGGGCTCATCGGGACCACACACTCTCTCTCTCTCCGTGGTGCCGTGGTTCCACATAACGTGATACTGTGCTGGGTTTTTTTTTTTTCTATGCACGTGATACACTCCTAATTCAATGGCTTTACAGGGAACACGTCTGTAAGAAATTATGTGATACCGGTTTCCTCGTGCGCCATTTTTCATGGATTGGACTGGCTTTCGATTTGTCATCTCTTATTGCCATTTCAAGACCAGAGACAGTGACCAGTGAATGGACACTGGTGAATGGGACATGGATTGGACTGGCTTTCGATTTGTCATCTCTTATTGCCATATCAAGACCAGTGAATGGACACTGGTGAATTGGACATTGATTGGGCTGGCTTTCGATTAGTCATCTCTTATTGCCATTTCAAGACCAGAGACAGTGACCAGTGAATGGACACTGGTGAATGGGAACTGGGCGTTACATGTTCGCTCAACGCTCGCTCGTTTCCAGCGCCACCCAGTCCCCCCCCCCCCCCCCCTCTCATTCACCCCAAACCCACATACCTAACCACTCTCGCCGCCGCACCACTTTAACACACACACACACACACACACACACACACACACACACACACACACGCATACACACAAATGCACGCACGCACGCACACACGCACGCACGCATGCGCGCAAACACACACACACACACACACACACACACACACACACACACACACACACACACACGCACGCACGCACGCACGCACGCACGCACGCACGCACGCACGCACGCAACCTGCCTCTGCAGAACACGAACAAACAGAAGACTAACCGAAATCGAACGCCCATTTTAAATGTGGGACGCAGAAACAGGAAGCAGAAAATGAAAGGACAACAAGACTCCTCTGTCACAGAGCTGCGTCAGGCCTGGCTTCCACCGTCACCATTCCTGCTAGCTGGTCACAGAATCGACCCTTACCCCCTGCAGTTTGCTTTTCCTCACAGAGAGCAAACAAGACCCCGATGAAAGTGTCGTGTAATGTGGCAAAAAGATCAGAAAACGGATTTGTTTTAGAGAGGACGAGGAGGGGGGAGGGGGGGGGGGGGGGGGGGAGGAGGAGGTGATCGCAAACAGAAAGAGGCTCTGACACAACCACTGAATACCTGTGTTGTAGGGAGAAAAGTCGTTTAAAAAAGCATCCCACTGGTCCAAAAGAAACAGGGAAAGTAGATATCGATGCTGGTTTCAGGGAGAAACGACAGATGTGAGCGCTTTCTCTTGACAAGGCACCGTGACTGAATACTCGTCAGCGTTGGATCTGGTATGGCCCACGGTTCATAATGGGAGCAAGGCTTTATGCGCACTGAAAGGCCTTCCAAGAGGCGTGTCGCCTCAAAGCCCAGGCAGCCAGACAGCGTGGCCACCAAGCGGAGACCACTCCCGCCTCAACAGCAGACTTCAGTGCCCTGTGTCGCCTCAAAGCCCAGGCAGCCAGACAGCGTGGCCACCAAGCGGAGACTGCTACAGCCTCAACAGCAGACTTCAGTGCCCTGTGTCGCCCCAAAGCCCAGGCAGCCAGACAGCGTGGCCACCAAGCGGAGACCGCTACAGCCTCTACAGCAGACTTCAGTGCCCTGTGTCGCCTCAAAGCCCAGGCAGCCAGACAGCGTGGCCACCAAGCGGAGACTGCTACAGCCTCAACAGCAGACTTCAGTGCCCTGTGTCGCCCCAGAGGCCAGGCAGCCAGACAGCGTGGCCACCAAGCGGAGACCTCTACCGCCTCTACAGCAGACTTCAGTGCCCTGTGTCGCCCCAAAGACCAGGCAGCCAGACAGCGTGGCCACCAAGCGGAGACCGCTACCGCCTCAACAGCAGACTTCCAGGGTCCTGTCTGCTCAACACTCTGCAGATCACCTTAGAATCCACAGCCACTCCCGTGTACTGTTGACTGCACAGACTGCTGACTGCACAGACATGTCTACCTCGTGACCAGGGGACCACCAGAAATGATGAAAAAAAAAAAAAAAACCCCACCCCCGTTCATATTATGGTTTGGCTTATGTTCCAATGTTTGTGTTGTTAACTTTTAGTGGTTCATTGTTTATCCCCTCAAAACGAAAACCTACAACTGAACTGGTAACGAAAACGAACGTTTTTGTTGGATATCCCATTGGCGTTGCCCCAGTCGTTTTGTGGATATCCCACTGGCGTTGCCCCAGTCGTTTTGTTGGATATCCCATTGGCGTTGCCCCAGTCGTTTTGTTGGATATCCCATTGGCGTGGCCCAGTCGTTTTGTTGGATATCCCATTGGCGTTGCCCCAGTCGTTTTGTTGGATATCCCATTGGCGTTGCCCCAGTCGTTTTGTTGGATATCCCACTGGCGTTGCCCCAGTCGTTTTGTTGGATATCCCATTGGCGTTGCCCCAGTCGTTTTGTTGGATATCCCATTGGCGTTGCCCCAGTCGCACCCCAGCCTCATCCAAACCAGTGCTTTATTGAATCATTTAAGTGCTACCACTAAGTGGGCACTCCAACCGACTGGGAACAAAAGCGATGGAAATATTATCGCCCTTCATGGCCCTTTCATGGTATTAGCGTGGCGGTGACTCAGTGACTTAGATCTGAGCATCGTGGGGGAAAACGCATGTCGATAGCATGGTGGTGACTCAGTGACTTAGATCTGAGCATCGTGGGAAAACGCATGTCGATGCAAATGGCGAATCATCTGGTCTGTGATGCCAGCATGTCCGACGTTCCACTAAATGTGATAACTGCGGCCAGTCGACCACGCAGAGCCTTTTCAGAGCTGTCGGACTCACACTGAGAAAATGTCACAGCACGGACAAGTCACATCATCAAATGTCACGGCACGGACAAGTCACATCATCAAATGTCACGGCACGGACAAGTCACCTCATCAAATGTCACAGCACGGACAAGTCACATCATCAAATGTCACGGCACGGACACTCACATCATCAAATGTCACAGCACGGACAGTCACACCATCAGAAAAAAAAATCCTTAAAAGAAATATGACATGGAAGCGAAACCTCTAACATCTTACGGTTTAAAAGATTGGGTATGCAACCTCAAAGAACATGGTGCCGGATTGGGAAGGCAACCTCAAAGAACATGGTGCCGGATTGGGAAAGCAACCTCAAAGAACATGGTGCCGGATTGGGAAGGCAACCTCAAGAACATGGTGCCGGATACAATCTCTACTGGTCAGGTAAATCAGCAACAGAGAGAAGCTTTCCAGGCGTCGGTTTCATGGTCAGGAATTCCGTTGCTTCTAAGCTTGACTATCTGCCAACAGGTCATCCTGATCACATCGTCACATAGCGCCTCCCACCAAGAGACCAGCGATGTCATGACAACAATAATTGCTTCATTGTGAAGCCAGCGTGGGTGAGTCTTCCCTCCGGAGGCCGCCACCTCGTCCACATGAATATGCCGATACCTGTGACCCCGACAGAATCAAACGACGGCCATACATAGATCAGATGGGTATCAAAACAGAGGTCACTAGGAATGCAAGGCTTCAAAGACAACTGAATTTGATACTTTCGGTTTTATACCGATCGATAAGATGGGAAATGATGCCGCTGATGTTACAGATTTCCTTTCTGGTCCGAGACTTCATAACAGGGCTGTAATCTACACTTCTGCGGTCAGCCAGACCTGAGAGATACAGACACCTGTGGTGTTGGTCAACGTTCTCAAAGACGCATCCGTTAACTGGATAAAACGCAGTCCCAGTCATCCCAACGGAGCCCAAAGCGAACTCAACTCCGGATAGAAGCCAGTCGGGGGTAGATACATCCCTCAAACAAATGGCTCTATGGAAATCGAACCCATGATTTCCAAGCTGGGAGTCTGCAACGCTAACCACTTCGCCACGGCCTTTTTTCTTTTTTTTTCTTTTTTCTTTCTTTCTTTTTTCTTTTCGAACAAACTGTTTGTCTGACATGGTTTGGTTAGAAAGTGCAACATAGAAAACAGTAAAAATGTTGACACTAGACAGGCCTCATGGGGAAGCATCCCTTTTTGTCTGTAGGCCGACACCATCTTTGTACAGGGAACGCAAACAAAGAATGCACGATGAAAGAAACCCAGCGTTCTTTGTCAGACTGGGACCTACAGAGATCGATGGATGTCTGAGCAACACAGCATGTTCTCATTTGTCTGTGTCTCCGTGATTGAGACATGTAGTGACTGGAACAATTTTCTGTCTGTCTATCTGTCTGTCTGCCTATCTGTCTGTCCTTATCCCCTGTCTCTCTGTCTTCCTCTGTCTCTCACGGGACACATCCCATACAGTAAAGGGTAAAGCAGGGTTTCCTGAAGACGAACGATAGAAGATTTTCAACAGAAGAATAATCGCTACAAACTAAATCTGTGCTGATGGCCAAGACCTAAGTATCTGCGGACAACGTGAACCAGCAGACGTCCAGAGGACAACGTCGGCAGCAGTAAACTGAACAGGGCTTGTGTACCAGTGTCTGGACAATGTTTGCCGAACAAAACAGAGGTCTTGTCCAGCCATTCGCAGCTCTACATTCCGAGTAACTAATGTCGGAATTAGCGTTTACACCACGCCAGAGTGGTGGCGTGATAGAACGCGTTACCGGGCTATGCCCTGTCAGATCTGTGGTTTTCTTTGTCAGCTCTTTGTCAGACGGCTCGTGCTTCGGGAACAGGCAAAACGGATTATGTTTCCTTCCCTCTCCAAGGACTTTCAGTTTGGGAGATAATAGGATCGTGGTAACTGAATCGTAGCTGTTGACAGGATTGGGGAGGAAGGGGGGGGGGGGGGGGTAAGGTCTGTACTAGGTACGGCTTGTTTTTCAGTCAACAGAGTGAAGAATAGCTTCATCCTTGCATCTAAACGAATATCAAACTGCTTGTTTTGCAATTGGAATGAAGTCTATTGAGTCCCCTTTACCTGCATAACAAGTCTGCCAATTCGCCATTACATGTTGTTCATCAACATCCTGTGTGATGGATGGAGAATATGAACATAGTACATGACAGGATTGTTTGTGCTGTAGGCGTTTTTTTTTATAACTGGCTACAACTGATCGAACAAGTTCACTGTTGGAACCCACTGGCAATGATAGCCAGTGGTGCCGAGTCCCAGTGGGTTCTATACACTTTGTTGGTCCCATCTTTCATGTTAGCCAGTGGTGCTCAGTCCCATCTTTGATGACAATGTTAGCCAGTGGTGCTCAGTCCCATCTTTGATGACAATGTTAGCCAGTGGTGCTCAGTCCATCTTTTGATGACAATGTTAGCCAGTGGTGCTGAGTCCCTGTGGGTTCTATACACGTCGTTGGTCCCATCTTTGATGACAATGTTAGCCAGTGGTTCTGAGTCCCTGTGGGTTTTATACACGTCGTTGGTCCCATCTTTGATGACAATGTTAGCCAGTGGTGTTGAGTCCCTGTGGGTTCTATACACGTCGTTGGTCCCATCTTTGATGACAATGTTAGCCAGTGGTGCTGAGTCCCTGTGGGTTCTATAACTTTGTTGCTCCCCTCTTTGATGCCTCTTCAGTGGCGCTGCCCACCTACAACACTCACTCTGGCTCCTCATTCGCAGTGTTTCTTTGATTTTTGTCCCACTGCATCCCCGACACTGGCAATCCACAGGAAGCAGTCGATGTCAAGTCGCCATGAGGCGACCCACCAAAGGAGACGCTGCACTGCTGCCGAATCGTTTGATGATGCTCAGTGCTGCTTGTTCTTATCCGACATAGGCAGGACTCCAACACACCTCGATTTAAAAGCGTGGGAAAGTTGTAACCACTTACTTGCCATTATTCGCATATGTGAACCTAATCTATGACTTAAATGGCAGTGTTAAAGTCTCCCTCTAATGATGCCATTGCATTGATTGCCATCCCTGTCGCCTGCCCTTTGTCATCTTTTTCTATGAACTTTTTTTATATTATAATTACCAGATACCAGTTGACGAACTATTACAATAATTATTACAAGAACTAAAACAACCGGCAGTCATTTTCTGACATGTTTTAAAACTTGTTAAGGAAAGTGATATTCTCCTTCAGTTGACTCGCATATAAGGCGGTCAGTGATGTAGCTGGCTCAATGTGTGAGGCTCTGCAGTCGACTTGGAGTGGATTTTTATGTGCT